>CM062869.1:16655324-16956737 GCA_031772225.1 Eubasilissa splendida | reverse complement strand
GGGGTGGGCGCTTCATACAAAATAAAAACAAAATGGCCGCGCCGAATAGAGCTTCTACAGATTTCGCTGCTGCAGCACTGTTCCGCCCGACATTCGTTAGTCAAACATTGATACCACCACTGAATAAACACAATAAATAATGTTTCAATGTTGGCTATGCTGAAATTCCAGTCTTATTTCACGGACGTAGCTCAAACAGCAATCTTTCAGTGAATGGTTTAAGCCTCGAATATAATAACAAAACAAATATCTTTAAAGATTTTACTAGGGGCTGCGATATCCGATACAATGACGTAAGTTTTCCGAAATAGTATGTCGGTATAACAGTTTTCCGAAACAATGTCGGTATAACCGTTTTCTAAAATAATATGTTGATATTTCCATACCTTCATACAGTTGGTAATTTTGAACTCACTGTGACGTAGCGTTATTCAGATTTTTAAAAATATTTTGAAAGTGTCATTTTTATTTTTTATGTACATGTTATTAAAATATCTACAACATTCTACTGACAATATTTTAATACATATTTCAACTGTCATTTTCGTGTCGTATATAGTTTTCGAAGTGTTATTAGTTATTGTTTTCAGAAGAGTGGAATATAAAATCTCCAGGTAACTGCATTTAAAAGTAATTTCTCCAAGTGATGTATTTGCGATAAATATTTTAACAAAATGTGGAATTTAAAAGGTTACGTATACACTGTGTGCCGACAATAGACCAGATAATACTTTGTATAACAATGTTTTCCATTCTACAACACATAAAGTGATAATTATTTATCATTACTTAATTCAAAATCTAATCCATCCACCCTATTATTCCAACTCAGTGATAAAAGCTAAACTCCATTTTTACATTTTTCATATCCGAATGGTAAATCATTTAGTAGGATACGTAATATTATTATGGATAACTAATAATTATATAATATTTAAATTCTTCAAGCATTTATTTTGCAAAGACTGGAAAAAGAAAGACCTACAGTATTTAAATAAATAATATGTTATATATACATTGTTTAATGAAGACATTATTACCACTGACATATCCAGCCAACCTTCATTCATAATTATACGCCGCCGGCTCTTGTGGAATCCCAACATCCGAGAGGTTAGTTTATTTAAATATTTGTTCATTTTATATTCATTCCCAGTTATAATTGTTCTATTCCATTCGTTCGCACATTTTGTTTAGTACAAAAACAATATTTCTGTAAACAATTAAGTAATTAAATTCCATGTTATTTTTAAAGTTTTATGTAATCAGTAATATATTAAAAATAGTTGTAGTTTACAGGATAGTTTTTAATAAATTCTACTCTACATGTAATAAAATAGTATATTTATTATTCAGGTTTTCATCATACGTGGAAAAAATATATTGTTGATATATATTGTAGACTTCCGATTGTCTGGGATAGACGGTGAAATAAGTTCCGGTTAATCCTAAACTATTGAAATAATGTATTAAATATTACAATAATACGATATTAAAAAGTTGCAAAAATCTCGTAAAATCACGCCTACTGTCCGAAGTCTCGCAAATCTTTGTTTGTTTTTACATGGTGCAAATGCCGGCCGGGATATTCAGGGTTGTCAAATAACTTTCATCAAAAATATTTTGTTACCCAATTATTATTTATTATACCAAAAAGTCAACATAAAAGAATATGGAATCAGTTAAAGAGATAAAAAATAAGTTAAAAAAGATTGTGTTTTTTACCCTTTGCTGGTTTTTGACGAATTCTTCGAATATTTCTCAATATCATTTTTCAGCAAGAATTCTGTTATCCTGCTGCTCGAAGTAATCGAGAAGCAATTCCGCATAAAATTAGCCGACAAGGTGGTTGATTTTTTCTGAAGAAATCAACTAACCTACATCTCTGTCATAATTATGTTGCATGTTATCGGTATGTAATTATGTTACAGGTTTTATTTTGCATAGTTATGTTGCATTCTGCATTTGTCAATTCATCGCAAATTCGTAAAACTATTTTTTGCGAGTTTCTTTAAATTCGAAAAATTCTTCCATTACTTCCAATCCAGTTTAGTAGACCTTTTAAATTTGCTCCGTCATAAGATCTTTGATTTCTATAAGTTGTTGGAAGTTGAGGTGAATTCTCGTTATAATATTTAACTGAGAATTAAGGGAGCGATAGATTACACGTTCGCTTTGGCGGGTTTAACGGAGTTTTGAACTTCAAATGATTACTAAAATAAAATATTAATAATAAGTATTTTGTAAGACTAAAAATATATTACTTAAAATGTAAACATTCTTAGGTTCTCACGGCCGATCCGAATCTACTGTACGCAGTTTTCTAGGCTACTCTGCTGTGTATATCTGACCTTTCTGGCCGACGTTTCGAATCCCATTGCAGGGTCCATCATCAGTCTGATGATGAACCCTGCAATCCAAAACGTCAGGCAGAAAGGTCAGATATACACGGCAGATTAGCTCAGAAAACTACACAGAAGATACTTAAAATGTGTTTTCAATAAATAAATAAAAACTTGGTTTTAAATAGTAGTTGAAGCCTGAAAACATGGGAGTAAATACAATATATTAGTGAAAATTGTCTGTTTATATAAATACAAAGCGTTTTAAAACCATTAAAAAATGTCTTGCAAATTATTCATTTTTAACATTTTCTTAATTTTTAAATACAGATTTGTCTACGTTATCTTGGCTTTCAGATTATTAGAAAATATATTTATCTATTTCGTGTATTGCAAGAATTTCCAATAATAAGGCAATTTTGTGGAACACTTACAATGATTTAATCGTCGCTTCTTACAATGGCTGTATTTTCGTAATGATGGCAAATAATATCAATTTTATTAGTTTTACATTAGTGTAAAAGTCCAATCTAAATTATGGTTTTTTAAAAAATCTAGTTCAATGATGGTAAACCTCCCCCCCCCTCCCCCTATATATTTACACATGTATTTTTTAATTTAAATTGAACTGGAAAAAAATATGTAAAATATGTTCTTTGATAACCTGATATTAGTGAACACTAGCATGTTACTCAAAACGCTATGGCGAGTCACTATTGACACGCGTGTCATAGGTTAACCATCACTGATCTAGTGTATAATTTCTGATATAAATGAATAATAAATACCCACATTTTCGTAAAAAACGTGAAAAGTTGAATTAGTATTGAAACGCTCCCTTAAACCATTTAACCACCGAGAAAACGTTAGAATCACCCGGTAATATTAATTCGTCATAAAAATATTTTGCTTTACCCGCGCAAATTAAATAACTGTGGCACCCCTAACAGGA
Source organism: Eubasilissa splendida (assembly GCA_031772225.1). NCBI lineage: Eukaryota > Metazoa > Arthropoda > Insecta > Trichoptera > Phryganeidae > Eubasilissa > Eubasilissa splendida. The sequence goes on along the minus strand of CM062869.1, from coordinate 16,953,443 downwards.
GAGAGGTAGACACGTAAATATGCGCGCGGCGGCCCGCATGGAACTGTTCATTTTGAGGGATGATGCGCGCGCATTGGCGAGTGATAAGTAAATCACATTGCTTGTAGATATTCAGGCCTATTCTCAAAATTGCAATATTGAAATGAAGGTGATTGTTACACTAACCCTCAAAAATAGACATATAGTTTTGACAGATTATGGTACGTTTATCTCCCTCACTCCCTCACTCTCTCTCCCTCTCTCTCATTCAAATATAACACTATTTTTGAGGGTTGGTGTAACAATCACCTTCATTTCAATATTGCAATTTTGAGAATAGGTCTGATTACTTGCGCTTCACGATACGCAGCACGGAAGGGTGACAAGATAAAGTCGCCGACAGACGTGATCACTATGCAACCACTGGTCACAGCACATACTTCGCATCTGTCTTGCATTGCATGTATCTTTTATGTATGCTCAACGCTCTGTTGATTGACGAATGTGCAGTATTCGAATAACAATAATTAAAACAACTACTTTTAAAAATCATTAACATTATACTTTTAAAATAAGCAATGTTATCTTTGTGGTTAAGATTCATATTTTTATTTTTTATCTTTGTTTAAATATTTAATTCAAAAAATAAAATAATAAATAATTCTAATATTTCTGTTATTAAAGCTAAACAAGCGTGGCTAAAAGAAGATTTAAAAAGTGCATTTAAAAATCGTAATAAAATCAAACTTAGCCTAAAATTATTACATACAGAATTAGTACATGAACTTCACGCCATAGAATGGGATTTATTTGATGATAAAGTCCGAGAATTTGCATCTAAAAAAGCCTTTAAGAAAAAAGTGGTACTTGATAAAAAACTTAAAATACTATGTGATAATAAACCAATATTACTTAAAGAAAAAAATAATATTAATTTTAATTACACATTTTATGATCGTTTTAAAAATTTTTCATCTCATGTTTTTCTTCCAGAAGAAATTGAATTTCTTTCAAAAGGTTTTAAATATAATTTACAATATAATAATAATAATATTAATAGTGTTATTGAAAATTTGGCAGTAGATATTGAAACAGCATTATACAAAAAACCAAAAACATTTCATTACAAAGTTACAGATTTTTTAAATAATCATCAAATCCCTATACTATCAATAAAGGATAATCAAGATATAAGGCATGCCAAAAACATAAGAGAAATTTTGAATACTGAAAATTTAATCTTAACTAAAGCGGATAAAAGTCATACGTTAATAGTGATGAATAAAATTGATTATATTTCGAAAACTGAAGATTTCCTCAAAAGTGACCAGTTTAAAATTATGACAAAGGATCCGACTCCAAAATATCAAAATATTATTAAAAGTGCTCTAAAAGATTCCATTAGTGATTTATTTACTGATAATACAGTATTATCAGATCTTATTTTAATGAATCCTAAACCTCCAAAACTGTATTCCGTATTAAAGCTTCATAAGATTGATATTCCAATAAGACCAGTGGTTTCATACTGTAGTGCTCCAACTTTTAAATTATGTTCTTTTCTTACAAAAACTATAAATAGACTTAATATTTTTAAACCAAAATACACTGTAAAAAATTCGTTGCAATTAGTGGATTTGTTAAAGGACATGGATCTTCCCAAAAATGTTAAACTTGTTTCTTTTGATATTGTTAATTTGTTTACTAATGTACCTATTAATGAAAGTAAAATTTTAATTTCTGATTTATTAAATTCGTCTAATTTACCTAATAATTTAGTAAAAGATCTATGTCGTTTGTTAAATCTTTGTATGAACCAAAATTATTTTCAATTTAATAATATAATGTATAATCAAACAGAGGGTCTTCCTATGGGAGCACCCACAAGTCCACTAATAGCAGATATTTTTGTAGATAATTTGGAGCGGAATATTTTTGATTGTGATTCTCCTTTGTTAAAAAATGTTTTATTGTGGAAAAGGTATGTCGATGATATATTATGTATTTGGTCAGGTTCACAACGTCAACTAACTACATTTTTAAATTTCATTAATACATTTAATAATAAAATACAATTTACTTTAGAAATGGAAAATAATTCGACCCTAAATTTTTTGGACCTAACATTGATTAAAAATAATAATAAAATTGAATTCAAAATTTTTAGAAAACCAACTTTTACAGATACTATCATACACAATGAATCTAATCATCCATTATCACACAAACATTCAGGGTTCCACTCCATGATACATCGTTTAGTCAATATTCCTATGTCAACATCCAATTTCAATATTGAATTGAATACAATTAAAAAAATAGCAGTTAATAACGGGTATAATACAGGTTTGATAGACACTATTTTAAAAAATAAATTAAAAGAATATAATAATCAATTTTTATATAAATCACAGATAAAACATAATGATAATAATGATTATTGGCGTAGGATTTTATACATAAATAACTTTTCGAATCAAATATCTAAACACCTACCACGAAACATTAGACCGGCATTTTATACAAATAATAGTATAGGAAATTTACTCATAAATTCTAAAGACAAAGATGATAAATTTAACAATTCTGGTGTCTATAAACTTAGTTGCAAGGATTGTGCTGCATTTTACATTGGTAAAACGGGTAGAAATTTTAATATAAGAGTAAGGGAGCATTTGAGATGTTTGAACAATAGTGGATTTTCAGAATTTGCTAATCATTTGATAGAAAATGGTCATGATTTTGATAAAAAATTGGGATTGTCAATTTTGCATATAAACGGTGTTGGTCACAAATTAAATAATTTGGAATCGTTGGAGATAAATAAAGCGTGTAAAACTAATCAAAAAATTATAAACAACCAACTAAATTTAACTACGAGTCCCATTCTAAAATTTTTTCCTAAAAATTATTCGAGTAAATTTGTATTAAGTAATGATTTGAGTTAGGTACTAAAAAAAAAAAAAAATTTTCTTTTAAAAATAGATTTTTAAAAATAGATTCTGTCAAAGAAACAATGTATGTTTTAGTTAGTTATGACATCCTGAAGAAGAAAATGGTATTTTTCGAAACCGGTAGATGTATTTAAACTCATTTTAGTGGTTAATTAAACAAAGATAAAAAATAAAAATATCATTAACATTGTTGTTGCATTACATCATTACAAGGTTGCTTTATTACTTGAATCGAAATTATTGGTAAAAATTTATGAAATATATATTATGGCATTTGATCGAAATTCTTCGATTAAATAGTAAAAGAATTTAAGTTGCACACAAAAGTTATTTTTCAGTTTAAATTTTATATGATATATGCTGACTGCAATTAACACATCCTCTGCGGTGGTGGGTCAGATCTGACCAGGGTATTTGTAAAAATATGAATTACGCTATAAATATTCGTAATGCTGTTTTCCTTCTAGCTAATCTTTTATTAAATTTTTACAAATAATGTGAGATACAAATAAATATTATCGGACGAGATTCAAATGAGTTATTGATAAAAATGTGAAAAAATGCTCAAAAACTGACCAAAGATAGTAGCTTTTACGGGATTGAATCTTAGAGCTTACGCCAAAACATATATTGTCAACATTTTGAGCACATTTATTTACTGCGGGTAGACAAAGGATACCAGGTATGCGTCCATGTATTTGTTTTGACTTATTTTCATCTGGCCGCCTCTAGACAATGCCAGTAATATAACTATTTGAGGGGCGTTGCGCCTACCTGTAAGTTTTATGACACTACCTGGTCGGGTTTTCAATATTATTGTTGCTAATTATAAGTGACAAAAGGCAGTTCCGACATAGTTTAGAAGGGGGTCAGCCATGGGGCAATTGCTATTTATATTTTTGACAATTATATTCTAACAATAACAGACAATTTAATATATTTAACAATCTAACGGGAATTCACAAAACACAATCAATATTATATCTATTTTGAGTATAAGTTGTTAATATTTATACTTATTTTTTAAAATGACGTCAATTACACTTGCTTTTTCTTATAATATTGTTATTATAATATATTTATTTCACTTCTATAAATATTTTGTTTAAATTATTTTCATTCGGTTTACATGTGAAAAATACTAATATATAAAAAAAAAAACATTTTAATTGTTTATAACCACTGTTACACACCAGCAGGTAGAAACAATCGCCAAGCGACGAGAAGATCATATGCTCAGTAGATGTTTGTAATTTGGCTTTGTAGGGCGTCTGTTAATGTGTGAGAATACGTACATTATTTGTAATAATTTTAATTTTTTAGCAGAAACATTACGGCACATCATGCCATTTCATTAAATCATATTTAAAATGAAATATCTATAAAAAAATCCCCCACAGAACGGTTGAAAAAACGAAAACTTGAGGTGGGTCTAAAATGACCCACCACCGCCGGACATGTTTTGTTTTAACCCATCGGGCAGTAAGTGTTAAATAATGCCTGAATATTATATAAACATTCTACTTCTTTGTGTTGTCCCACTAATAAATATTATTTGACTTATCTTTCTATGTTTTAATTGACCATACGCTTTTTTAAGTACAAGTTTTTCCTATGTTTTTTTTTCTATTATTTTTAGAAATTATATCATGTCACAGAAATGCTGTGTTCCTGTAGTATGGCTGGACTTTTCCACATTTTCCCTATATATGAGGAAGACGTTCTGCATCATATTGCAAGCCGCATATTCACCGGATTAAAGGATGAACAAATTTATAAACGTCTCTTATGTGACAAACATTTTTCACATTTCAACAGGGACTAGACTACAAAAAGATAACGAATATATTCTGTACCAACAATAGATGTACCAGGTAACTTTTTCTTCTTCTTTATCGGTCTTTTGAACCCTATCGTGTATCTTGGGCGTTGTAATCCAGTCTACTGGGTAATCGCCTACCTCTCACTTTCATTATTATTTATCACTTATCATTAAAGTTTTTAAAACCATCGTATTAAAAAATGTATTTACCAAATTTGAAATATGAAATTCATTATATTAATGTTATCTTTGAAAATTAATTTCAACATATTCCTACAAACATTAATAATTATATATTTTTCAACACAATTGTTAGTTGTCTGTGATACTGATTTACATTAGTAACCAAATAGCTATTATTTATAATAACCACAAAGTTATGAATAAAATTTGTTTATTAGAATTTAAATTAAAATCATAAAATTTTCATTCTTAATCAAAAAAATCACAGCCACAAAACAGCATGTATTGCATCTGCATTATTTGTGTATTGAAATAATTACTGTGACACTAAATCTTTTCCATTTCCATGTTAACCTTAATATTAAAATAAATAATAGCCAATCCTCAATTTCCAGAAACAGTAGAATTGATTAGAAAAATACACGATCCCACTACTCCACTAGAAGAAAGTGTGGATGACACTACGCCGAGTTGTAGCTACAATAATCTAAAAGGTTATTATATATTTATTGACCATATATTCGAGCGAAGTAGTTTTTAGTTTCCTGTATTATTACTGTTTGGGACATATTTGTTCTTGAGCGAGAATGATGTACTGTGCTTTCCACCTCCCCCCCCCCCCTTCCTCACCTGCCACGGTCCCGGTCGATCGGTGACCCTGAACCGGTACGGTTACAAGGATTTCGCAGTGTAAAATAGAGTGAGAAGTATGTTTACCTGATCATCTATTGCAGCCTGAACGGAGATAGTGTAAAACCCTAAGTTACAGTCCACATTGGAGGTGCCAGGAGAATGGATTGTGGTGAGTGGAACTTGCTTCCGAATCCTGTTTCTTCCGGCATCTATGCCATCACGCAACAATTACTATATTTGTAATTAATTATAAAGTTACAGATTAAATAATACATTTTTAAGGTGGACACAATATTATTGTGAAGTTGCATTTTCAGAACATAATTCTGTGCTATTTTTAATACTAATTAAATGAATCAACTAAAAAGATATACAAAAATAATCAATTTATCGAAAAAATATTTAGTTGCTACCGGCATTGCGGGATTGAACTTCCTATATATTTTTTCAGTAAATAGATTTTTTTCTGTATATCTTTCTAGTTAATTAATTTAATTTTTATTAAATAGTATATGTTCATTTTAAAACATGAACATAATGTTTAAAAAATATTAAATGTTCTTTATAATAATTCTTTGAGATCATGGACACAAATCAGTATACGTACATATCATTTTTCAGCATTATTTGTGACCTGCATTATCTAAGCAAACTGCAAAATCTCAGAGACCATTATTTTTTTAGCACCAATGTTAACAATTTTGTATTCCTTAAGTGACGTTTCTGTTAAAAAATTATCAGCTCCCTCTAAACTATAATTTATCAGGTAGATATGTGGCACCGTTATATTTTATGGTATTGAACTGTCAAAAGTGATAATAAAATAATTGCTAAAAGATGACTGTAATTGTTATTATGTAATATGTAAAGATATTATTTTTAAATTCTTTATTCTTGTAACACGATTTTTATCCTAAGCATTAATGAATTTCAGTACCAAATCGGTTATGACATTATTAAAATAAATAAATATCGTAGAATAATATATTTTTATTGCTCAACAACAATTTTATTATACAATGAATATTAGTAGTATGTATTGAGGTAAAAAACAGAATTTCATCTTAATTTACCATCATGCCATTTCTCCACAGAAGTACGCAGAGAGAATCAAATAACACACTTTTGTACCACAATTACCTTATCCACTTCTAAACATATATGCACGCACATCTAGGTATAGAAGCATTATCACTCTCAACAGGATTTTTCTCCAATATGACTTGGTTGGGATAGCTCCTCTATTTCTGCTGCCTCCAAGACTCGCATTATATGTTTTATGTACTATTTTCTCCTCACTCAGGGTTACGCAGACATTCATGAAAAAAAATACTAAACCTGTGAGACTAGATTAAAAACAACCTTCATGTTTACAATAAATAATTATTAAAGAAACGAAAACATTACAAACATATATTTGGGCATTAAAATATGACAGATGATTGACCATCGACAAATTATATATACGGTTAATGTCTGCCATGCACTGGTCGCGTTCATTGCGGATGACTTGCTGCTGTTTCATGTTGAAATTTTAAAGGCCCAAAAAAATAATTTTTAGAGTATCCTCTAAATATGTTATAGAATATGTAATATAAGAGTTCAATTTATCGTATTACTGAAATGGAATAAAATTAGAAGCCGATAAAATAATTGAAATATGGAATGGGGATCGTATCTTTTTCATTTAGGTCTAATTAATATTAAATTAAATTATTGTTAATATTGGTCCCTTTATATTAAATGAAATAACAAGCATTTCTCAATTTTCAGAAACTGTAGAATTAGTTCATCAGTCTCCGATTGATATTCTTACACCTGCGAAACGAGTACAGCAAGCACGAAAAGGTTTGAATTTATAATAGAATTTATTTAATTATTTGAACAAATCTTATTTTCTTGTTTTACTTAGGCAATCCACCCTTCAAGAGTGATTTGTGGCATTAATCAAGTAAAAATTACATTTTATAGAATAAGTACAATATTATTATAGAATAGGAAATATTACTAATCAGATCAGTAGAGATCAAATGTGGCGAATTGAGAAAAAGATGACATATGTTTGCCGGGAGCTGAAGTTTACTATTAACGATATAACTGTAAAAAAAATTGTGATCCGTGATGGACAAGCAAAAAAAGACATGGTCAAGGGTCAGAACTTATTTTAACAGAATCAAAAACACCGTTACTTACTCTGACTTACTGAACCTAAAAATACTTGTCGGCCCTTTGTTCAAATAAATCTTTACTTTCTCGTACTTCATTCAATTTCAACAAATAAACCATTCAATATGCTTGATTAAAATAGTCTCCCATTAATTTGAGTTTTGGCTCTTGTCCCTGTTACAAGTGAGGAGAACATTGACTTAATCCTATTTTTCATAGTTTCAAAATAGTATAAATATTTATGCGACATATTCTGTATATGCATCTCAATAATAAACAGCTAAAACAAGTAATGATGTTGCAGATTTTTGTGTGACCTGTCCAAGATTCAAACATTTAATAAGTTCAGTTTTAATACTATTGTAAAGATTTTGGTTATAAATTCACAAAATTTTGTTAATTAATTGAAGCTCTTTATAAGTATACATTTAGTATTCAGTTAAATATTTGTTTCCACCCTGAAAGGTGTATAAATAAATAAATAACATAGTTTTATTTTTCTTTAATCCAAATAATTATTGATTATTATTTAGTTATAAAATGTGAATTTTATTTAAAACTTCATAACTATACAATTTTACTATTTACATGAATTCATTTTTCATAAATTAAAAAACTTTAAATGTTGACTATTTAATTATAATACTATTTGTAGATGGATTATTTAATTTAAACATTAATACATTTACTTTTATCATCTATTTCAGATAAACTAAACTACAATCGAGAGATGCTCAGCATGTGCCCTGCAGGCTTGACTTCTGAAAAAACTGTTCATCCGATGCATGAAATTCAGAAGGGTGATAAAAGAAAAGTAAAAAGGGAGGGTGAAAGCAGCTGAGGTTGCTAAACTTTATTACCACAAATTCTTGAATGAAACAACTTCTTCTTTTATTCACTGTCAGATTAAGAAACAAAAAAATATATATGTGGTCGTAGATACACCAAAGATAACAAAAATTTTGGTTTAGCTTTATCTAAATATAGCAGTAAATGCTATCAATTTTTATCAAAAATATATGCATTGCCGAGTCGAAAAACAATAAATACTTTATTAAAAAAGTTTCCTTTTAGGTCGGGTATGAATATACATATTTTTTAAAATATAGAAATAATGACAAAAGAAATGAAATTGCAAGAAAAAGTTTGTGTTACTATTTGATGAAATTTCTATATCACTTAATCTAATGTACAAAAGTAGTTCCGATTATATTTAAGGTTTTCAAGATGTCGGAGATGGCTTGCGAAGACCAGTTTTTGCAGATCATGCATGTGTTTTCATGTTAAGAGAACTTAAGACTAAATGAAAGCAGCCAATTGGATTTTTATTTTGCCAAGGCACAATAAAATCACGTAATTGAGTTGTAGTTTTAAAAAAAATTATTGAACTAGTTTTATCAAGTAATTTAGAATTAGTAGGTATGGTGTGTGTTCAAGCTTCTATTAATGTTTCTATAATTAATATGCTTAAAAGAGAAACACAAGAAAATTATAATCTCTTAAACATAGAAAATAGTCTTGTAGGTTTTGAGTTACATGGTAGGGAAATTGTCTGTTTTTTTGATACTCCACACTTACTAAAGGGTATCAGAAACAATATGCTGACAAAAAATGTTATATTTACACAGGAAGATATAGTAAAGATTGCCAAGTGGGAGCATATTATTCAGGCATATAATTATGACCGCATGTTGGGTGACAATATACACACTTTTCCCAGAATAACATTTGGTTTCTTAAAAATAGAACAAAACGTGAGCGTGCATTTTAAATTGTTTCGAAAATCAAACGTATAATACCTGTTTGCTTTTTATTTGAGCACAGCATAAAAAGTACTTGTGTTAATTCTATGTTATATTATGTCGATATATGTAAAGTAATATTTGATAAGTCACTTTATATTTAGAAACTGAATAAAATATTTAGATCAAAATTAATCAAACACGCCACACTATATTTACTTAAAATAAAATTATTTAATAAAAATCTTTCAGTTCATAATAGAGATTGTGTTGGTGCAAATTAATTATAAGACCCTATTAAAATTAATATAATACATTATATTCTCTAAATATTCTTTCTTCTTTCTCATTAAAAAATATTTTTTATTCCAAAAAATAATGTCTAATAAAGAAAAATAAATATTGAGTTGATATAGTATTGTCAAAGTTATTTACTATTACTACTATTAATCAAAAAATTTCTTTTCTGCATGCATAATCTATTGTGAACACATCATCCATCGGGATATTTTGTCAACTTGAGATTGATTTATAATTTATTTTTTTGTGACATTATCAATAAAGCCTGTTTAATTTTCTGGTATGTAGTCTTTATGTAGTCGAATGAAAAATTATTTTTACATTTTAAATAATACTTCAAAATGTTCAACATTTGAAAAATTTAATGTCGTCCCAGTTAATCTGTAACCCGAGAGTCTACTGTATTGATTAAGTGGTACCAGGCTGTTGAAAAATTTAATTGTACCATAAAAAATAATACTAATATATGCAATCATTTAATTTATTGCAAATTATAAGCTTAAGTTGCTCAAATTTCTTATGTTTTTTGATTGAATCTAAATAAGAAGTTAAACATTATCCACCACTTAAAATTAGATTAACTTCTTTACATGTAAAATGACTTTGGATCTTCCCTTTATGGTTCTTTACGATATTAAGAATTTTTTTTAAACAAAAAATATGTTCATACATCAATTTCAGTTAAAACAAATGAAGATGAGCATGTGATGTTGAGATAACATTATAATTCTAGTAATAACATAATTAAATAAAGAATAGTTAATGTATTTGCACTACGTAACCATAGTGGAAATTGTGACCTGGTAATGGTATTGGTGACTTGACATTTTTTAATTTCCTTACGTATTATTTTTTTTTCAAAGACTGCGTCAATATAGCCACTTCTGTATTCTATCTGATGGTGAATTATTTAAGGTGGACGTCTCCTAACTTTGGTAGAAATATAAATCAACAATCAAATGGGCTTGATCTTTTTCAATGTCGATGTAGCCAGATAAATAATGAAATTGCTAAATGATAATTGTTATTAAAGAACTAAGTAATCTTCATAATTTTCCCAAATAGAGTGGGCAGATAAAATATTGGTTATTTAGAGCAATTTAAATGATATATAAAAGATGTAGGATTCACATTGCGTATAGTTCACATTATATTTTGTGGTAGGACAAACTGAAACTGATAGATACATAATTATAAATTTGTTCAACAAATATTTTATTGTATTAATTGTGTTGATCCAATTATAAATGGAAGATTTTTTTAATAAAATAATCAAGAAACCTCTTAAACTTGAAAAGGACTTATACCCACTTCTCCATAGGTCCTTAGGCATGCCCCCGCAGTTCAATGGCAACAATGACTTTCATCTTCGTGATTTTATGTTCAAACATTTTTTAATCTGTTAAGGTAACTGAGAAAAGTCATGGCTTTTTTATGCGGTAATAATATGTTTCAATTAAGTATTCCCATTTGGCAGATTTCACAATATAGTACTTGTGATGCTAAATGAATATGTTAAAAAATAATGTGTTTATTGCGTCTTCATGGTATGCTCAATTCTGAGCCCCCTGGCGTGGTCCCCTGAAATATCTGCTACTCTGTGCACAATTTATTTATTTAGCATATTGTTTCTTATACTCGTGGATCGTCACATAAGATAATTTCCCTATTAAACAAGTCTAAATCTACAATTCTGTTTTCAACATTTAAGCGAGAATATTTTTGGGTTTCTTTATGAAGAATATTAATTGCAGAAATATTAGCGGAACTTTGGTCTGTTAACCTGACTATTAACTCTAGATCGCTTGCTAAAACTTAATCTTAATCCCTTCTTTAAATTATTGTTTTTAACGCCACAACTAAATCACATAATTTGACGGTTCTTAGACAAAAAATAAGCATTGTAGGTTGCTTTCGTTTTGTGTTGGAACCCCTCCACATAAAAACAATATGGTTTTCTTAAACTTAAAACAAAATATGGTTTTCTTAAACTGTCCCCGAGATCTTCAAAACCCTCAATAAGATCATAACTATTTTAATAGAATAACTGGGCGCTATAGAAATTTAATCAAAGAGTAATAAACAACTATATCTTGTAATAGCTTTTTTTGTTAATATTTCAACATTTAAAAAAATATGAATAATTCAGAATATCCTTTTGAATGATCCTTCTTTTCTAATGTACCAAAGGTTTTTAGTTTCAACTAATTTTGAATATTTCGATTTTTTTTTAATATGCATAATTAAACTTAAATAGACCAAAAACTTTATCATCTTCTGAATATCTATGAACCTTTTTTTCCTCCCAATTTGTCAACATTTTCCCTAATGTTAAAATTGTACATTTTAAAATTATTGTTTAAATATTGTTAGCTATTTGAGCAGTGAGGAGATGCACTCAGCATTATCCTTTTTTTTAATCATTTATTTTGTGCAGTAATAATACTTTGCCGTTTGCACTCTTATCGTTCCAAAAGCGTATTCATATATAATCTCTTATTTTTTGTTATTTTTAATTGTACAACTACTCTTAATCAATTAAATGAAATTCAATCCAATGTAAATTGCAACCATAGCCTTGCATATTTTTCAAGAAAAGTGTAGTTCTGGCTCTACGAAATAGGAAGAAATTACACCCAAGAACTTTTAAAAGTTCAAACATGAGATTAAAACTGCTACAACAGTACCTATATATTATTTTTTATACATTGAACATTGTATTTGCTTTTAAGTTTTATGTTAATTTATACATTATCTAATTGTATCTTGTTTTACTCTTTATGTATATATATATTTATACATTGAACAATGCATTTACTTTAAGTTTTACAATGTATTTATCTAATCTAATTGCATATTGTTTAACTCTTTATATATATATATATATATATATATTTTTTTTGTACATTGAACATTGCATTTACTTTAAGTTTTACAATGTATTTATATGTTATCTAATTGCATCTTGTTTTACTCTTTATATATATATTTATATACTGAATAATGCATTTCCTCTAAGTTTTGCAATGAAATTTATCTAATCTTATTGCATTTTGTTTAACTTTATATATGTATATATATATATATTTTGTACATTGAATATTGCACTTTGTTTACTACTATACCGGAATAGCACTGTCTGCTATAATATAGTAAAATACTAGTGTAGCAGGCAGGGTACCCAAATATATGTCTTACTTTAATTTATCTGATTATAACAATATAACACACTGTACTGAATCAAAAATAAATAATTATTATAAATAATATTTTTAATTTGCATGAACTTAATGTAAAATAAATATCAAATAAAGATATATTTTCTGTTATTATTTATAATATACTATAATAATAAAATAGTTTCCTTTTGTTTTTGAATCTAGAGAATTTTGTGAATTATGTATGTATGTTATGTAGGTATTAAAATATTTATTTTGTGCAGTAATAATTTTTTTCCATTTATACTCTTATCGTTCCATATGCGTATTGATATATAATCTCTTATTTTTTATTAATTTCAAACTACTCTCAACCAATAAAATAATATTAAATATTTGCATAAACATACTGTAAAATAAATATAAAATCAAGATTTATTTTCAATGTTATTATATTTGATAATATAATTTCTGTACGTATAATAGTAAAATAGTTTCCATTTGTTTTTTTAATCTAGAGAATAGTTTTGTGAATATAATTAAAATATTTGTTTTGTTAGTAATAACTTTTTGACATTTATACTCTTATTCAAAAAGCATATGTATTAATATATAATCTCTTATTTTTTAATATTAAAAAAATAATAATAATTGTGCAAATACTCTTAACCAATGAAATGTGTAATATTTTTTAATTGCAAGAATATAATGTAAAATATCAAGATAAGACTTACTGGCATATAATTTTTTTTTTTAAAATAGAACATATTTTTGTTCTAAAGTTGCATTTTTCAGAACATAGTTCTGTGGTATTTCAATACAAATTAAATTAATCAACTAGAAAGATATACAGAAAAAATCTATCTACCAAAAAATACTTAGTTGCTGCCGAGATTCGAACCTGGATCTCATCCTATCCGGTGTAGAGCTGAATTTTTCGATAGATAGATTTTTTTCTGTATATCTATCTTTCTAGTAAATTAATTTAATTTGTATATAATTTTTATTTGATTATTGAATTTACTAATTAATTATCACCGTAAGCAAATATAACTTTAAATTTGTTTTTAGATGCTGCTAATTTTGATCCAATATGATTAGGCATTTGAGCAGTGAGAAGACGCACTATCTATTATCATTTAAATTCTTTGTATTTCTTTTATTATGTTAATTCATAAATTTTTCTTATCATTTCAATCATGTTTGCGATTTATGTTGAAATAATAATATTCCATATCTAATCTCTTATTGTACCACGAGCATACTAATTTATAATATATTATGTTTTTTGTGTAAAACTTTCACGGTACTACTATTCTTACCAGTTAAATAATATTTTCTAATTGCACAAAAATAATGTTATAATATATGTACCAATTTTACAATCAATTCATGCATTATAATGTAACTTCTGTTAGTTTTTAAATAATTTCTATTTCATTTTTAATCTGTTTATATACCAAATAATTGTCTTAATGTATTTTACATGCAGAATAATTTTAATAATTCTTATCTTAATATATATATTTTTTAATTCCATAATAAAACATTGGCAGATTTTATAAATTTTCTGTAACTATTTTATTTTCTGTCATGTGTTATAAAGTTGTATTTTATTAAATAAATATTTTTTTTAACAGCTAATCTTTTTATTCTACACATTTTCATTTTCAGGGTACAAAATATTAAGATATATATTTAAAATTGGCGCCAATTCTACGTACCCCCTCCACCTATTTTAGTTCTCCCAGATCTCACGACTGCGCGGTTTTCAATTTCTTAAAGCCATAGAAAAATTTGGCTCAAGCTACCAATCTATCTTATCTATGGATAAGACACGCTAAATAAAGTGTTGTCATATTTAAAAAAATTCTCGACCTTGTACGCCCAGCAGTTCAAGAAAGGTTTTTTTTTTTGTTCCTTCTATCCCATAAATATTAGTAATTTATTCGGTATTCAAAAAAAATATTTTTAAATAATTTTAAATTGAGATCTTTTTAATGAAGTATGAAAAGAAAACAATAGTCTTAATATATTATAAGAGTCCCACACATGGGATGATATAAAATAGTTTTAATAGCTACTACGTGATCCGTATTATGTTCATTCATACTAACGACATTTATTTCAAAAGTAATTCCTTCACCCACCATTAAGAAAACAATTACGTTTCATTTTAAGGAACGCTGTTCATTTTTGTGCATTCAACGTCGTTCTTCAAAATTCCTGAGATAATTGTTTATAACAAAAGTCTTGTCTTTAATTTTAAAATCTTATCATGTCGAAGGAAATGATAACATAATAATATTCTGCAACATAATCAAGTTCATAACATCATAATAATTCGGTATAATTAATTGCGCATTACATAATTGTCACGTTTATATATAAAAAATTATAGCAATAACTCAAACTGATAGAACTAACACTTTCAAACACGCGCCTATGGCTTTACATTTTTTATATTTGGTTCTTGTTATCAACTCTTTGGGCAAAATGAGTTTGAGAAAAAATATACATTAAATAACTTTTTATAAAGATTTAAATGAATATACTTAACATATGTTTTAGTGTATATCTAATTTTATATAAGCCTAGTAAATAATGTCGTCCAGGCATTCTCACGCAGAATTATATGAATAATATTCGTTAAATAAATGATCGAGACATTTTGTGATCAGTTTTTGTTAACTCAAGCATTTTGGATTATTATTTTACATAAGTGTTCATTTATCTGCATTTTCTACGAATCTATTTGCCTAGCTGGTTTCATAAACACTCAACAACCTAAAACAATTGTAATTTTCTAGAATAAATCACATCTCGCGTTGACGCATTCTTTTTAAAGCGGGAAATGCGATTCGCTGTAAAAACAATTGAGTTTTTATCTTTAATTACATAAATGTTTGATTATTCGCGTGATATGTAATTTTTTTACTTAAAGATGGAATTAGAAAACATTTTCAGTAAAATAAGAACACTTAGTGATTTTAGTAAAGTGAAAGAGGACTATAAAAATAAAAAATTTTCGAATAAGTCTATCAAATTAAATAAAACATTGATATGTAATTTGAAAAATATATTATGTTTTGATTTTAAGGTATACTATACTTATTATCTATCTCTAGCATTCTTACGATATATTCTTTATGTGTTTTATTTATCTCTATAGATATCAAATCAGTATTTTTAAATTTTATTAACTTATATGTATTCAGCCAATAGATTATTGCACACCAAACTCAATTGAGCCGGATTAAGCTTTTCTATCTGTTAATACACTTATACAGGATGCTTTATTGAAGAAAATCCAACCCCAGTGGTCTCTGCATGTACTTCGACATGTTTTGTTCAACGCGGACGCAGGAAAGTGGACAGAATTCACTGAAGATATTGTGGGGTTATTAAACTTCATATTCAAGCAGAACGATGAGTTCTTGCCCAAAGGCCGCAAGTTATGGTGGAGTGTGGTGGAAGCAATTATTCCTCTCATAACGGTGAATATTATAGTTTTATTTACATTATTGTTAAAATCATATTGCATAATTTTTCTTTGTGAATGTGTAAAATACTCTGTCGTGTAAAATCATAAGTGATTCTTTAATCCTGCCTGTACCTGGCCTGGACCAAAATAATTTTTTGATTGTAATGTGTATATTCTTTAAAGAGATACTCGAAGAATCGCTCATATTATATTTGGGCTCATATATAATTATGATTGATAATAGTACGATACAATCACTTAGTTTGAAGCATTTTAACATGTGTTGCCAACAATTTGATCAATTTTAAATTTTTTATATTGTGCTTTGACTAGATATACCAACCCATCGAACTAAGTTACCATCACACCATATCTCTACAGGAGTAGGTACAGAGTATAACACTGTTCTGTTCTAACGCACAACTCTCGCCTCATCTTAAGAAGACATACAAATGTGTATGATTGTCAATGCTTCTAACAGAACGATTTTCCAGTATTTAGTTTACCTGGTCATGTAAAGTCTTCTGCAGATGTCCTGTATTTCTGGCGTTATACCATTTCTTAAACCATCTTCTCATTCATTTGTTCCGCATGACAAAACCATCGCCAACAAATATTTTGAAGGAATAGCAAATATATGTCTAAAAAATTAAGGAAAACACATTTTCGTTGTGAAGTTGCATTTTCAGAAGATAATTCTGTAGTATTTAATACAAATTAAATGAATCAACTAAATATATTTTTTTAAAGAGAACACATTATTATTGTGAAGTTGTAGTTTTTTTCAGAATACAGTTCTGTGATAATACAAATTAAATTAGATATTTTAATTTATTTATTTATTGACATACATATTTTTGTTATAACAGAGGTGAATATATTATAATATAACATGGTTATGTGTTTATTGTGTGGGATGGAGTAAACTCCACCTCTGATATATACAGCGTTGTCCTGGCTATTTTACTAGACTGAAGTCTGTGTTAAGGTAGCCAGTTTTTTTCGTGCTCTTATTTAAGATTCAACAAGAATAAAAATAGAGATAAAAAAATTAATAAATATATATATTTATTTTATTCTATATATATCAAATAAAAGAAAATGAAGTGGGAGTATTGTAGAATTAGTGAATTATTAATGTAGGCACTGTATAATGATTATGTTAGAATGTTGGATAGCCATGCTTCTGATTGCTCTCTACCCGATTGGATCATATGTTGGGTCCATATTTTTGTAATATTATTGGAGTTGAACAATTTCCAGTTGGTACTGAGTGTGTTGTACAGTTTCGGAGCTAAGAACATGTAGAATCTATGATAAAATGTCGTTACTCTCGGAACTGGTGTGTAGATGTTCATTGTTTGTCTTGTGTTGTGTCATTTATTGCTTGGGGTGAGTTGTTGTTAGCATGGAAAAATTGGACGAGTCTCAACATAAAGATTTGTCTAATGTCTAGGGCATTGTACTCTTTAAATATAAGATCTGATGGATATCTAAAGGGATGACCATTTATTACCTTGAGAATTGTCTTTTGTACTTTTTTAGCCGATTCTAATATTGTTTTTGCTGCTCCTCCCCAAACTAAAATAGCATAATTAATTAATTAAGGAGTAGCAGAGTGCAAAGTACACCGATCTTAAGAGTTTGAATTTACATTACATTGTTACAATTTACAATTTACATTACATTGTATTCCTTTAAAAAAGTAAATTAGTTTTCTTAAACGTTTAGCTAGGTTTGATATATGTTCTTTCCAGTTAAGATGATCATCGATCAGTACTCCCAGATGTCGAATAATTTTAACTCGTGTCAATTTTTCACATTGGCATGAGGAAGCCGTGTTCTTGTTTGTTTTCCAGTCATGTACGATGAGTGTAGGATTTTGATGTGGCGATGTTCTTTTGTTAATATAAAAACATACATATTTTGATTTTTTTGTGTTAAGTGATAGGAGGTTCGTATCAAACCATTTTTTCGTCCAAACCATCCTGTGCATGGCAGTTAAAATATTTTTTCAATAAATTGATTTTATCTGTATGTAATTTTTTTTTAAATAGATAAGTTTTTTCTGTATATATTTTTAGTTTGTATATAAAAAAATTTCCAATATTAATATTTTTTGAAATTTAGGTATATATATTTTTTCATAGGCTTCCTGGGTAAAACTAACCTGACTAAAATGGATAGGGATGCAATATATAAGAATGTTGTTACGGGTACTAGGTATATTTGTAGACACCATCAAGAAAGGAATATATTTTTTATGAAACAAAAAAATACCATCTTAACTTGAATACAATTTAGATGATGTTTGAAAATATCAAAACAAAACCCCGCCCCGCCTCGTATACAAATACGAACCGTAATATATATGCAGGGGTGGTATGATACACGTGCCTGAGACATGTAAGCGTATAATTGAGGATAGCTATCGCAATATAGTTTTTACTGGCAACGTAAACCACTAATCATATTTATTATTATATAATTATAATTTTAAATGTATTAATAATGATTTATAAAATAATTCCAGGAATGTACTTACAAAAGCGGCACACTCCGGCATGCTGTGGTCAAGCATCTTCGGCAGAAGTTCCTCTGCCTCATGCTGTCCCCTGCGTGCTCCGTACCCGAGATGGAATTCCTGGTTAACAACATCAACATGAGCCTGATGACACTCCCGCACCCTCGGGACCACTTCTCTGACGTGTGCGTATCTCTTTTTGTATGCATACTGAATTTCGCAATGTGGTAATGATGAAGTTGCGAAAGCAGTTTATATATTTAATGAGGTGGTTTACATATAAAATAGTCTCACTCAATCATATGTCACGGTTTCACGGTTGTCACGGTGTCTGTGTATCATCATCGTCATCCTTGATCGATTCTCTGTCTCGGGTGAACGTCTCCCCGTGACTCTCATTATGGATTCACTATCGCCAATCTTCGCAATGTCATTCCCATGTGTACAAATATAAAAATGATCTATCTATCTGTCTGTTCTCTATACAATCCGATCAGTAGTTAATCTTTAAGATCCTGCGCGAAACATAAGAATCCTCATCCGGCTACCCCCCACCCCTGCTTCCGATGTAAATGTGTTCTATGTCGAATGCCATCGATTCAAATTTTGCATAATTATATTTTAGGACCCTGCTCAAAGCATCCTATCCTCGAGATAAATGTGTTTTATATAGAACGCCATCCAAATTTTGTTTAATGCATTCTAGGATCCCAAGGAAAATATAGTCACTCCGCCCCACTTCCTGGAATATGGACTGAATGATCATTATTCAGGGCTTGTGCATCCCACTCCATTATAAGACACATCCTTATTTTTATATGGGTACCGATAATAAAAAATAAACACATTATATAACATTATTTTAGCAGACAAAGTCATACAATCACAATAAAATAGGCATATTATTTATGTACATCACCATCAGGATTTGAAATTTCTTCAGGTTCAGTGTTTGATTTTTCTGGATCACTTTTCGACTCAGTTCTACTAGTAATCAGTGATGATTCATCACGACTGCGGAATTTTAGAGCGATTGTAAGACGCCATCGATTATAAGACGCACCCCGATTTCACAGACACTAAAATAGGAAAAAACATGTGTGTTATAATTGAGGAAATACAGTATATATATTTTGAACATACTGACAAATTTGTTGACACTTATAGAGCTATGCACCCTCAAAATAAGAATGATATTGAATTATGGAGGTGACTTTGATATTTATATAAAAACATGATAAAGGTCTATAATAGCACAATATAAAATTTAATAACAAAATAAAATATTATTTAAAAATAAAGAGAAAGTGATCTAATTAGAACATAGAAATAAATATAAAGTCCAATGCATTATTTGTTTATTAATATTTATATGACTAGTGCCCGCTAAAGGGTAGAACAAATATGAGATGCGCAACAGAGCTCATGAAGCTCGAGTCGATGGGTCTCGGAGGTTGACTCTTTGTCACCAGCTGTCAACTCTTGATTGTGTTGCAGGCCACGCCTGGGCGCGCTGCTGTGTTTGTGCGCTGACTTCAGCTTGCAGCTCAGCCTCCTGGAGATGCACGTACTGCTGGCCATTGCTCCTGTTCTGCCGCAAGACCGGCCCTACAGCCACCTCGCGCACACCATCACTAGGGACCACTTTGACGAGGTGGATTTTAATTATGCCGAATTTCTACCACTTTATATAGAATAGTCCTTACGTAGAAGTGTGACTTCTCCTTGCATTTTGATTTATACTTTATATTAAAAATGTTGAATATCTTCAACTTTTGCGTAAAAACATTTTCCATATGTTTATTAATGCCTTTAAAAATGTGTATATACCATTACATAATACCGCATCGCATCTCCCCTAAATGGGGAGCGTTTCGGTACTTCCACTACTAAATAAGAATAATAGTAATAATAATAGTTTTTTTTTTTTTTGTATATTAATGACTTAGTGTCTCACAAAAATCAGTCCACAAATAATAATGAAAAAGTCCTCACTTGTGACACTGTAACACAAATAAATAGTAGTTACACAAAAATGTAGTAAAAATCATAAAAACGCACAAGACTGAAAAAACTATGTAGGTGATGACAAATCTCCCCAAATTCAACTGAATATTAAACATTTCAATTTTAGTTCATTCAGGTTCGACACAATAGAATGTGAAACTATATTTCAAATGAAATTACCTGCTATTATTTATTGTCGTATATAATATAGTGTATTCAGGTTCATCTTGAATTTAAGCTTTCTTGGAAAAATGTTGTAAAAAGAATCTGCATGGTGATAACATCACTATTCCTGGAAACACACTTGTTTTGTTCTAACAAATCGTATTGAAAAAAGTACCGGCCTCACTACACCACTGTGTATATCTGTCACATTTTAATAACATATATAATAACCCATATTCACACATATTTCAATTAAAATAATTCTGTTATCTTCTGGAAGTTTGTCATTTGACTGGAAATTAATAAAATATTGTTCTATTGATGTTCCACTTTTCAAATGAATCGATTGAGTTTTGCGTATCCATCCTAGGTAAGTACCCACTTCCCGCGTGTTTAATAATAATTTAATTCGGTACCAGAAGTAATTCGGTACCTACCTACTAAATTCTACATTTGGAAATAAAAATTTAGTTCCCGCTACTATTGACGTGCTCTCACCTAATTAAACAAAATCAACATGGTTAACAAACATTTTTTTTTTTAAATATATCTCAGTTACAATGTCATTCAGTTATGCCATCAATAATATCAGTCTCATTCAACCAAGTTTCATAGCATACACACATATATATAACTATATATATATGAATTGTGATGAAGAGAACAAGAATCTAATCAATTCTTTACTATTTTTAGTATCGGTAATCGTATTTAACTATTTGAAAATGCCTTTATTATTAATAACTATATTATTATTAAAATTTATTTTCAGAGCGTGGACACTCCACTTGTATTTATTTAATCATTGGTGGCTTCGTCGGCACATTCTGTAAACATGGTCAGTTAGAATAAAAAGTATTTGGAGGTAGCCAAGTACGGGTTGTTGCAAGTGGAATGGATGACCACTTTTGTCATTATTTTTAACAGATGAATGAATGAGATTTTGCGCAAAATTTGAATTGATTAAGATTAATGTGTTGTGTTGCAGAGCGCTCGCAGGTTTCTGAACCAAGTGAACCTAGCGGAGGGCGGCGTAGTGAGCATGCAGTGCGAGTTCCTCATTGTGGGGGACGAGAATCCCATCCGCATTGAGGTTAGTGCCGACCTTAGTGCGGAGAACAAATAAACAATACTTTGCCATTACAGTATATATTATTATACAGGTAATAATAGTTGGGAATGTATGTAACATTAAAAACTATTATATTAGTAACCCCTTCCAAACCATATGATTCCCTGATTTATATATATTTATAGACAAATAATAGATATTTTAAAATACATATAAAGTGATCAAATGACCTGTATCCATGGACGAGATTTTTCTCAGAGATTCGTCACAAGTTGAATGCGAAGTGAGCTATGAATTATCACCGTATGTATTTTGTACGCTGAGTAGAATGATGCAACTGGTACATACATGTGTACCTTCATCAACTCTCAAAGATCAAAGCTAGCTTGTTGGTCTAGTGGTTAAGATACTGGCCTAGTGATCTAGTGGTAGGGGGTTCGCATCTCGTTCCAGTAAGTTAGTCCTACTACAAGTGACAGCAAGTACAAGCATTTAGCTTAGTTTGAAAATAATAAGAATATTGATGTGACATGTATTCCATGTACGTGTCTCTATTTAAAAATAATTCTATAAGAGATATAAGTATATTATATTTTGTCGCCCATTTCTAATGTAACATCAAAACTAACCACTTTATTCTATCAACTGTCACACTCTCTTCTGTAAAAACTAATTCTCTTTTAGATTTAGTTAAGTTTATTTATACTCCTATATTATATTTCTCAGTAATAATAAGATTGCGCTTCCCGCAGGCCCGAGATGACCCGTTGTGGGCAGACTGGAACGGGGGCTCGAAGACCTTGACTGTCATGTGCCAGAGGTCAATGCTGGGGCCACCCGCGCCCGTCTGCCTGGAGACTCTCACCGTGCAGCTGGGGGACGTGAAAGAGTTGCGCCACTACTTGTGAGTTATATCAGAACGTGTGTCGCCACTCGGTTGGAACTTTTTGCTAAGGACCAATGAGGTGTTTTTTCTAGTTAAGATTGTCGGTCTGTTTAATGTTATAAATACAAATGAAATGTATCAATTAGAAAGATATATAGGTAAAATCAATTTATCAAAAAAAATATTTTGTCTGTTGCGTCCCCTATCGGGTTTTACTTAAAGCTAATTGAGATTCTCCGTAAATATGAACAGATGTGTCAATTTGAAAATTTGATGTTAATTTACTGTATTGACATAGTGTGATGGTCAGTGCACTTCCCCAGATAGGAAGTGTTTCTGGTTCGAGTCCCGGTGACTACAAATATTTTTTCAATAAATTGATTTTATCTGTATGTATATCTTTCTAATTGATACACTTAATTTGTATTAAAAATATCACAGAACTATGTTCTGAAAAACTGCATAATAATGTGTTCTGTTTACAGATTATTTTGTTTCCAAAGCGATTCAATGGATTAAATAAAATGAAGATGACAAAGAAAAAAGATTGTTCAACTTCACATATTTTTAGAATGGTGTAATATTAAGTGTACATTGACAATAGTACGCACTGTACGCACTATACGCACTATGATGATTTCAATTATTCATAACGCTGTATTAAAAACACACACTTTTAGTTTACAAACAGTGGTCAAACTCCTTGATCATATCTTCAATGAAAATGACAGAGGAGTCAGTTAAAAGTTTATGCGAATACGCTGCAACTGTAGAGGACACAGCATATATGTGCTCTGGTCCAACTGCGAGCAAGTAACGTACAACTGTCTACGAGTTCAAAACAATAATTCACACAGAATACTGTTAGCGAACAATGTGTGTATGGATTCGTTCCGCTTTCGGTTGCCGGTGACCTGTGGTGTTAATCTCTAACCATTGAATAACTTTGACGATAGCCATAACTCAGTCTGAATTATATATCCAATTATTATGTATTTTTTTAGAGCTTATAAATTATATGACAATGATTATATAATTATTAATTATATCATATAGACATTAATTATAGAATCCTTCTCTTCTGTATGTTTGGTGTCCTTTATCAAGTGTAATATTGTAGTTCCTCTCAATGCCGTCGGGGTCTGTTTATTTATTTAATTCTTAACATAGTGCATATATACGCCTATATATGCTCTAATATAAACAAGATTAAAGTATTTTCTTTTATTAAAACTTATCTTTTACATATTTGGTCAATTTCATTTTAAATCTATGCAATTTCTCCTCCTTTCTTATGTTTTCTGGCATTTCATTAAAAATCTTCATCGCACTATACATCATCGATTTCTGAGATTTGGCCTTCTTCCTGAATGGCAGTCTCAGTCTATCCCCCCCCCCCCCTTATACGATGCTCGTGCTCATATTGATTTGCGTAAATATTTAGTGTAAATTCCACTGATATTTTCTTATTGAGGATTTTGTAAATAAATACAATTATATTAAAATATTTTTTCTGCTTAAAGGTCATCATATTCAGATATATATACGAGCAATAAGGAATTTAACATTTTTTGTGACGATTGGTGATGAAGTCTGCTTTTGTACCAGGAGTGGAGGTCTGCGACACCTGAGTCTGGAGGGGGCGGCCGTGACGGCCAGGAGCCCCGAAGCCTGCGCCTTGCTGGCGGCGTACGGACCCTATCTCGTGCTGGCTGTGGCTTCTTACCGACCCGGGATCTTGCAGCACGTGCTGCCGGAGCATCTGCTTGAGGTCAGTCACCGCTGCATTTCCCCACTGATGTTCTTTTCCAAATGTAGAAAATTGTATCTCTAATAAATTATAAAATGAATCAGTATATAACGTGTGCGTGTTGTGTATAGTTCATTGCAAGGAAGGTTGAAATAAAATTACTTTTCTTTTTGCTATTTTAATAATTCATTTCTTAATAAAATATTGCTCAGCATTTTATACTAGGTTTGTATTATTTTGTACCTATCGGGACGTGTTGAATGTTTATAATAAAATCAAGTATTCACATATATCACAATATTGATAACACTAGGCAACACACATAACTGTTTGTGCAGAATCCAAAATAGCCATCAGATCTAGTTTTTTAGATACGCTATATTGGCCTCCTTTAGAATATA
Organism: Eubasilissa splendida; assembly: GCA_031772225.1. NCBI lineage: Eukaryota > Metazoa > Arthropoda > Insecta > Trichoptera > Phryganeidae > Eubasilissa > Eubasilissa splendida. Next base: position 16,928,217 of record CM062869.1, on the reverse strand, counting down.
ATCATTTTATTTTTAACTCGTACATTTCACTTTATTACTACTATTATTTGGTCCAACTGCTAGTTAAAAGAACAAAAAATACAAAGTAAGGTACACAGTAGATAAATATACTTTCATCACTTTTCACGTAAATTTTTTCTTTTATACTGGAAGACTCCAACATTAGTCAGCCATCATGTGGCTATCCCATCTTCCTTGATATCTTCCATAGTTTTAATGTCCTGATGGAATCGATCCCCCCATTCGTCACTAAAATCACCTGGGTTTTCTGGAAACCTATCTAAGTGGTTGTGGAGGTAGTAAACTTTTATGCTCATGTTACAACTGAGAATACCGAGAAAGCGGCGTTGCGGAGAGGGGGGGTTTTAGTAAAAAGTGAAAGCGGTTGTAGGCGGGTTAAAAAGCTTATTTACATATATCCCTATGTAGGGATCAGAATTCAAATCCATCTCCATCTCAGTCGGCATCGATGCTAGCGACAGCGCTGCCAGCTGCCGCTACAGGTCTGGCTCGATCCTTCACCGCCAAGCATTCCCTCCTGTTTCATCGCTCCGCAGCGGCGGTCTTGCTGGAGCGAGACCGCCGCTTCACTTCAGAATTCACGCACACCTTATGCATCTTCACTCATTCATTGTATTCAACGTTGTGTTTTATTTTAAAATTAATTAAATTTTTTCAAAAAGTAAAAATTTTTTAAGTTCTTGGGCTTCCACAATGGAAGGTGGAATAGAGGTTCTTGGCAATGGACTTCCACAAAGTTAATCATGAAAAATTTTGAAATATTACTTGGCTATTCTTATGACATCCATAAAATAGGAAAAATGATAAACTGGACACAGTAAAATATAATGCAAAATATGTTACGAGAGGGGATGTGCGAGCTTTATCAATATTATATATTTAATATTTAATACAGACATTTTAAACCACTTGTATGAGTTAATTATAAACACAGAATCATCATTTAAAACATTGTAAAAGTACCATTTCATACAGGACACATATTATATATATATATTCATTTTATAAGATAGCAAGCTGGAATCTACTCGGAATACTACCAGTGCGGAGTTGTTGCCGGAGCAACACGTACATTCATGAATTAATACAATTATCATTATCTGTCAACAGAGTGACTCAGTAGAAGTGAGTAGATCGGACCGAGCCGACAGCCTCCGGGAGCACGTCGCAAGCGCTCGAAATGCAGGTGAGGATGATGCATTGCCACTATATTTATATTTGGAATCTAATCCACATTTTGATATTGATTACTCACGCCATACCTATCAGTCATGTGGAAATTATGTGCATTCTTTATTATCTCCTGTACCATGTAGTTCTATCTGCCATTTAGAGCTAATATTTATTATTCCTCAGATGGTGCCACCAGCCCGGCTCTCTCCGACGCCACGGCCAGCTCCCTCACACAGGTACGCTCTCTTCCTCTGTCTGCCCCGTGACCTCTCTCTACCCTGTCTGTGCACTACATTGCGTGCCTTTCTTGCAGTTGCCTACCAAGCTGCACAACTTCCAGAGCGTTCCCTATCCTGAGCAATGTATGTCCAAGTACGTGTGCAAGTATCCAGAAATTCCGGAGGATTCAGAACACGGGGATCTGAATGTGGACAGCTTACTGAGAGAGGCAGACTTCTGGAACAGTGGTACGATACCCGGTACACCCCCGGTCCTGCCACTGCGTCGAAGTTGCAAAGTATCCACATCGACGATCACCTGTCGTAACGTTAGTCGCTCGCACCAGTATCCTAAAGTGTCCATGGCCACTTACAGCGTGACTCCTGCGCCGCTTCGAGCTTCTGAGGCATCCGTGATAGCCCGCCGGCCTTTCAAGACATCGATGGTAGCTTGCCTCATAGACACTACGACGCATCGGGTCTTCAATGCGACAGCGACCTTACATCAGCCTCTCGATACATCGAGTGCCGCTTGCTCCGCCGTTATCACTCCTTTGGTTGCCTGCCCCATCATTCGTGACATAAATAAGGCAGCGGCAAACACCTCATCTATTAGCCACTCTCCCGCTGGTGAACCGGATCAGCGGGCTGTAACACTCGCTAGGAATGATATTAGTAAGCCTGAGGATTGGACTGAGGTACCATTTAATGCTAGAGTAGAAGAGATAGGTGCAAAAGGGAACAATCTTCTTCACAATGGTCTCGAGACCGATGCCACACTGCCCACCCATCATAGTGCCTCTCAGGCCCTTGCCACTATTACGCCCTTTGATGATTTTTTCATGGAAAATTGCCATTCTGATGAAACACCAAACCTCGATCCTGAAATTATAATTCAGCAGAATCTTTCTAGTTCAGATTCAAGCCTGTCCCGAGCAGGATTTCCGGTGCACTCTTCCTCGGCTCTTCATCTCTCCGAGATTCAGCCCGTCACATCGAAAGAGGTGACTGGATCCACTAAAAAAAAGGTTATGCGTAAAAAAATGACAAAAATATTAAAAAGCAAGCGATACCCCGAGAGTCAACGTGCCGTCGAAAAGCCTTCCCTCGGGAATGAGATAATACATAAAAATAAAACATCTCGGGATGACAATACTACAGACCTGGAAAATATGATTAATAGAGAACTACCAATTGAGCGACCAATCCGCTCCAACTCAGAATTAAATCTTTGCGGAGTGACTGTTCTACCCTCGGCAGCCTTGTCTGAGTCCCGGGACAGTGCGGTCATGCGGTCCCGAGACAGTCCGGTCCGACAGACTAAGAAGGCGGCTAATAAATCAAAGCTTCAACTTATCAAAAAGGTTGTGAAAAATAGCTCAGTTGTAAAAAACAAATCCAAAAAAAATGTAAAGACGAATTATATCGAGAAGTTACCGATTTTGCAAACAAAGAACGTTGCGGCATCTTCAAGTATGAGGGAGAAATTTGGTTCCGTCGGGGACAGCGCCTCGTCGGGCAGGGAATCCTTACCCAATAACTCTATTTGCAACATTTCCAGACGGAGGAAGCTTTATTCAGTCAAGGATGGCGATCCAGACTTTGTCTGTAATGAGGAGGAACCTCCACCCAAAAAAAACTTTTCACAGGTGTTCCGCCGCATCAGAGTACCTAAGCAGCCGCAATTAGATGTGGAGACTAGCTACTCTTACCTCCGCAAAGAGAAGCACCTGTCGCAAAACACAGACAATAAGCGAGGTTCCCGGGATGTGTACCTTGAGTTGGATCCGGATTATAGTCCAAAGCCAGAGAAGGTTGTGATAAAAAGAAAAAAAACAAATAAGCAGATAGCTGTTCAACGAACGAATCTTATGGACCAGGCAGTGAGGTGTAAAGTGGCAACGACGAGTAACATAGAAAGTATTACAGATTATATTTTTCCAGAAGAGGTGGAAGAACCTCCACTGATCCCGGTTACTAAAGCTAAGATGACGTTACCTGATAACACTGCAGCCACCGCCCTCCGACAGAAGTGGCCGGATGAACTCAAACAAGGGAAAAATATAAAAATGTATCGTAGGATTAAAGCTTCCAAAGAAGGTATTCAAAACATACTAGACATTGTCCCAGAAACACAAACAGATCAAGACACTTCTCTGCCTTCACTCACAGTGGAGAAATCTGCTCCAGACATTAGGCGCGAAGACTTCTTGGAAAGTGACGTTCTCGACAGAATCCGAAAGGATATACTCTTAGACACCAGTAACGTTACTATAGATTCTATCGGTGATCTGGAAATTTTTAATGTTCTCACTGAGTCTCAAATTCCCAACTCGCCTCGCCTCATCGTCTCGCCTCAGATTCCCAATTTGGTCCCCCTCCCTATCATCTCGTCTCAAATTCCCGATTTGGCCCCCCCCATTATCTCGCCACATATTTCTGATTTGCCCCACCCCATTATCTCGTCTCAGATTTTCGATTTGGCCCCCCCTAATATCTCACCTCAGATTTCCGATTTGGCCCCCCCTAATATCTCACCTCAGATATCCGATTTGGCCCCCCCCATTATATCGCCTCAGATTTCTGATTTCCCCCGCCCCATCATCTCGCCTCAGATTCCCAATTTGCACCCCCCTGTCATCTCATCTCAGATTCCTGACATGCCTTGTGTCATCATCTCATCTCAGGCCGAGAGATTACCATCCCAGGCAGACAGTGAGCCGCGGCACTGCAGTTTACTCGGAGACAGCAGGACCGAGAATCAGGCCAGGAGTGTTCGTTTGCAGGACTGTTCAGTGTGGATGGTCGATTTCAGACTGGCTAATAATGTACAATGGAGAAATATTAAAGAATCTTCTGAAAATATTTTCTGCAAACCTAAATCGGATATCAACCAGGAAAAGCACGCTACAAGAATGTTTCCTATCGACCGGGAACGGCTGCATTCCCCCGGCAGTGAGAGAGACGAAAAGCGGTGCTCTCTCTCTTTTTCACCGACTCCAGAACCACCATCCAGAAGTGAGGCCTCTGATGTCGCCGTGGAAGAGCCTCAGATAATCTCTAATAAAACTAAGCTTAACTGTCCAGATAGATGGATGAAAAGCCTGTCTGCGGCACCGTATCAACAGGGATCCAGATGTTCCACCAGAACCAAATCAGAAGCATCTGTTGACACGGTCTACTTGAAAGGAGAGGAAAGTGACGGAGATCTGACGGAGCCGATCTTGCGAAACTGCTCGGTACGGCTGGTGGACTGCATGCTAGCTGCTCAGACTGCCCCGACGCCTACATCCAGCTTTGAACTAAAATATAGGAAATATTTTTCCACCGTGTGCACAGTGGACTGGGATGACCTGAGACAGGTGGTTACCCCCCGACAGGCAAATGACAGCAGCGTAGCAGCAGGCAGAAGCGCAGCCACTCCACCCACCCTGGACGTAAGTGAAAGCAGGAGGAAGCTTTCCTCTAAGGAATTGGTGGAACACTGGCTGGAGAACTCCTCTGGTAAGACCTTGTTAATTTATACCCGCTTTGGGTCAATTATTACAGGTTTCCCTCCATTGCTCGGATCCATCGCTTCTGAGGTCTTCCTACCAGTTGAGTCGGAGTTGGTGGTCTCCAGCATAGCTAACGTTTCGGGCCACACTTTACGGCACAGTACGTGCACAAGAATGTACAATATGTAATTGCTTATAACATCTGAAAAAGGAACTCCTTCAATCATCGATGGTGCACACAGTACCAATGTATTACCTTATTATGTAACATTTAAAGGAAATCGCCAAATTTGTAACATATTAATGTATTATTCTTACAAATTAATGTTCACAAATAGCACACCTTGAGATAGGTTCATCTCCGTATTCTAGGAAGGGGGTCCAAAGTTTCGACGAGGTACGCTTCAATACTTGATAACCAATCGAGACCCAGTCACCAAAAAGTCTTTGTTGGTGTGTATACCGACTTTATCTGGGGGGACCTACCCATCTGGACCGCCTTTCCTCCCGTTAATCGTTCCTCTGGCATTTGCAATATGCATCCAATCCATCTTAATTTATTTTTCTATATGTAGAACTGGGGGCTCCACACCGATACTTGTCACTCGGTCCATTCACATCGCTCTTGCTGCTCCTCTTAACATTTGGGCATCCTGGATCCTCGAACTCTCGAAGTGGGGGTACATATATTAAAGTGGGCCTGTACATAGCTATCTTTATTCTTTGAAGGGAACCAAATTATCTAATTTAGAAATAATTTTTGAACGAAAAATAAATACATAGTTTTAAAAAAAACACATTAGGTGTATAGTGCATAGAATACGGGCTTCTGGTTCCAAAAATAAATAATTTAATATTCATCAATTTAGTTGACAAGGAACCGAACTCCAGTCTCTCTCATGACATGCGGGAATATTAACGATTATGTCGCCGAGAAGTCAATGAGCTTCTTATGAAGTTTAACAGGGGAAACTATTTTTTAAATAATCAATTTGATGTTTAGAATGTGAAAATTAAAGAATATCAAAAATCTAATTCAATGAATTAAATTCTGACACAAAAAAGTCAACTTTAACAAATATAAAAGCTGACTTTAAAATATAATAAAAGCAGACAATTTAAAACCACTGTATTAGGACAACAGCAAGATGGTAGATCACTCGTTAGCATGTCACAGGTGGGGGGATTGATACTCGGCGCCACCCTAAATTATTTTCATTTCAAAAATGTTTCGGAGGTGGCTGGTATCACTCCCTGTACCGGTGAATGTGAAAATCATTATCCACATCGCTTCCTCATGACTGAGGATCACCATCTCCATGAACTTCCGCCCTCTTGATTGTGCTCCTCTCAGGATTGTCACCAGAGAAGTGCCTGCCATCTTTTCCACTCGGTCAGTCCAACGGGTGGGGGATCTTCCTCTTTATCTTTCAACATGACCCATCGCAACAAGCTTCTCCGACCTATCTTCCTTTCTCGCAAAATGCCCAAAAAATTGAAATATTCATCTCAGGCTGCAGGTTGAGTCTGTTCTTGATGTTCAGTTCCTGCAGAATGGAGACATTTGTGCGTGGTATGCGCAACACGTGTCTCCAGCAGGGCATCAATTCGTCTTCTCTCGCTTGCCTTCAGGGTCCATGATTCCACAGCATATAAAAATATAGAATGCACCAGAGACTGTACAATCCTGACCTATGTTGTCTTGGAAATTCTGCGATCTTTTCATATTTTGTCAAGTCTGGATATAGAACTTTTGGCCATACTTATGTGTGGTTTTATTTCTGACACGCGACTACCGTCGTCGGCATCTGTTCAAATGTGAAAGTAAAACACAGTAAAAGTGGGAGTGAATAAAAAAGTTATAATATTTTCTTACCCGCTATTTCCCACACATTTTTTGTCAAATTTTACCGGGGTACCTGCTGAATAAACGTATTCTACTTTAATATAGCAATAAACAGTTATCCTGAGTGGGTTGTTGATAATGATAATAATGCGATTGGTCGGCGACAGGGACGACGGTCTTCCCCGAGCCGGAGAACTCGACCATGACTATCCTGGGACAGATAGAGCGCGATGTTGCACAGGCCTGCCAGAACATTGTGCATATCAACCAGAATATCCAAAGGTAGGACATTCAGTTTGCTAGTTTTTCTATCTGATAATGGTTACAAAGCTTGTATATGTTGTGCATGTAATTAATTAAGATCAGTCAAAAAATACGCATACCTACTTACCTAGAGTTATGTCGAGTATTTATACAAGGAGTCAAAAAATTATGGGAGCTTTATCACTCTACTTTTTCCTTGAGTAAATTAATATTATTCTATTGCTTTTTTCAGACCCTTAATCATCCAACATAAAACTCCGAATTCGATGACCTTTCATTTTTTTATTCAACATATAATTTATAATCAATAAAATGTTTCAATTAATGGAAATAATTGCATAACTAAGACTTTTTTTAAATGCTTATATCTCTAACACGGGTGAGATTAGGCACACACAGCTTGAACATTTTTGACCCGGTATTTATATATATTTATAATGTCTGGTCTGAGTGTTCTCCTTTACTTGTGGTACTTCCTTTAACTAACATTCCACCAAAACCAAATATTGCAGTTACTCTCTAGTACCACGAGCAATGCTGGCGGACACAATTGTGAGAGATCCTCCAAACAGGCCACATTTGATACAAGACATCCGCAACATGACACACTGAACGCCACAATAAAGTAGTTGTAATATTGTCTTAACGCACCACCTTAATTACAGGCTGAAGCAAAAAATCAAGTCGGAGCGTCGGAGTCGAGCGCCGCTGTGAATATCCAGTCATAGTTAGAAGAATTTAATTTTATAAATATTAAGTGTCTTATGTACTCATATTTATTCTGTTTGTCACAATTTAAATAAACAGATTTAATATTAAGCTGATTTGTCAGTTGTTAATTGATCAAATAAAATGTATCATTTACGAATGTTCAAATATAGTGGAAAACTTTTAAAATAATAAATCGACAAAATATTTCTGTTCCAACAAAATGTTCGATTTCATATATATATATAATCTTTTAACGCTTAACCCGAGTTCCCTAACTGATTTTGACTGTATGGACTAGGCTGGTGTCCATCAATAAATAATAAAATGCTAAAGTAATAAATAGTAAATTTTTATTTCAATTAGAATTTTTATATATGGCTCGTATTTTCGTACCTGTTAAATAAATTGAAATATTGAGTTTTTAAAATAGGGTATATTTGTAAAATCCACCTTATGTAGTAATGTTAGATAGTTTTCTGTGCACGTTTAAAGTTTCCGTTATTATGATATTGAAAATATTGACAAGTTTCTTTTTTAATTTTTTTTTATACCATACCTATGTTGATATCATTTCCACTATATTTGAATGTGCAAACGTTGAATTTACATCAGTATCATTTGCAAGTAAATAATTTAATTTATTACTCCTCACCATCTTGTATACGTTCCGAGCAATGTGTTTGCATACAGCATTGTAAAGGCCAATTACATAATGCATTTTTTAAGCACTTTAAATTTTATTTTTATTTGTGTTCAGAATAGTTGTTGCTATTTAGACATCCAAAATGTTCCTTAATTTTAATATCAAAATTTCTGCAAGTTTTTTCTTATCTATTTAAAAAATTAGTTTATTGTTTTCATATAGTAGCATAAATCACCATTAATCAATAATACCCAAAAAAGGAATAAAGTAATTTAACAATTAACACAAACAAATACCTAATCAGAAATTTAAGTAATTTACTGATCCGGTATTAACACCTTCCAAGGCCAAACTCGACCATCTTTGTCACCATTATTGGCAAGTTTTTGCAACTTCACTATATTTTTGTTGAAGTAGCAAAAACATAGTTCTATGGTATTTTTACAAATTTAATGAATCGTTTAGAAAGATATACAGAAAAAATCTTCCATATATCTTTCTAATTGATTAATTTAATTTATAAGTAGATATACAATTACATAGTTCAAATATTGATATTGTCATTGCTTCTGTGATCTCGTAAATGTTGACTGAACTTATTTTTTTATTACACTGCATAAATTATTAATTATACACAATACAACGTTAAAATAATACTAATTGTATAATGTTAAATTGAATAAAAACAGATATTATAAATTAATGGCATTTATTTTAATTATTCTACATAGTATTTACAAGATTCCTTATCCCTAGGCGACGGTTGTACTCGGAGTCAGCGCTCGCTGGTGCAGTGCAATGTTCCGATGGGTCCTTATTTTGGTTTATGCCGTTCCACACTTTCCACAAAGATGCTAAAACACATTCCTCGTGATCCGTTCCCCTTACTCCTGATCCTGGGGCACCTGCGTCAAGTACACTTGTTGAGACTGCGCCGGCTGCACCTGGAATATAATAACAATAAGATTGTATCATACTACTCCCAGCTGTTGAGACTAATATGTCATATTTTTACAAGCACAATATGTACATAGATGAGATCCTCGGTGTTGAAGATGTTTGATCCCGTTGACTTTGATTGCTTGAAAGCAGATTTCTTCAATTTGAGTAACAAAAATACATATTTAATTCTGATTGAAGATATTTCTATTGAAGCTAATTTTGTTAAAAAAGTAGTAAGTACTATTTCCTTAGCTGAGGATAATATTTATTACCTCATTAAATATCTAAAGTTCCATCTTCAATCAAAATTTGAAAGGATGATATCCTTTCCCGGAACCATTTCACAAGTTTTCACTCATGTACCGGCTCCTCCCAACAAAAGTTGAACTCCCGAGTATCTAAATGCAATTATTTTTAGATGCATTATACAAAAAAAAAAACAGATGTTAGTTTATGAATTTAAAAAATACTCTATGTGCTTTCTTTATTAGTAACTACATACATAATATAAACTTAATTACAGTTGTTCAACAATTGTCAATACATTGTGAAAAGAGATAAACATAGATACTGATACAGTCATTTGTAATACTGTGAGTAAGTACAAAGTTTATTATACATACATACATTTACTGCCGCAAGCAATAATTAGTGATGTTATTACACAAAGTACAATAGGACAATCATAGGAGTGATAATTTGTGGGAGAAAGGATAATACACGTATGTTTGAATAACCCTGTCCTCTATCTTATTTCAGTCTGCTGGTCGTCCCAGCATTCCCCATCGCGAGATCCTCACCCTAATGAAACTGTGAAAAGCGAGCAATGATTTATCCCAATCAGTCCTTCATAAAATGTACATTTCAGGAGTGCCTACTTATTAATATAATTAGCTCACAAGTTAAACTGATCAATTTTTATTCATCACAGAGCAACTTGCAATGTGTGTATATCTGCATGCAGAATCCAATGTAAAACGTGAAATGAGTATTTTATGGTACTCCGGTGCTCGTCGTACTCAGAAGGCTGGTGTAAATAAAGATGCGGGCACCTGTATAAGCTGCTGTTGGGGTGCCGTCTGTATGATGAGAGGTTGGCCACTATTATTCTGCATCTGAATACGGAGCAGGTTCATCTGCGCAGGGGACAGCTGGATGGGGATCTGTTGGATCTCCCCGCCGGCGGTCACCACCTGCTGTAGCAGCTGCACGGGCGCCTGTTGCTGCTGGGCGGGCTGCGGCGGGGCCGGCGCTTGCTGCTGGGGTTGCTGCAGCGCGGCCTGATGCTGCTGCGCCAGCTGGAAGTAGTAATGCACCTGATCTTGCGATACGGCCGCGCGCCCCTCCTCGCGGCTCTTGGTCGGTTTGACCTCCTGCCTAGGCACGATGTCGATCAGGAAGTCGAACTGGTCCGATTTGATAATGGCCATGGCAATGTCGTTTCTCTGTAAAGTGACTCATTATTAGGTATAGCCAAAACTTGGAAAATGATAAAAGTGCAGGTATAGACGACCCACCTGCAGAGTTCTGCGCTTATTGTCCTCGGTGTGGGCCCAGGCACGCAGGGTTAGCTCGTGGATGAAGATCTCGGCAGCCTTGGCGAATAGGAGCGGCGCCTCGGCCGAGATCATCTTGACTTCCTCGTCCAGCTTCATGATCTTCTTCACCCGAGCCAGGGGCAGCACCTGGTTCTTGTACTCCTCCTGAAAATGTGGACACTTACATTACTTTACAAAACATGATCGTATTTCATACTTTATTGATAAAGTATCCCAGTGCACATTATAATGTTCTGGCAACACGAAATATGAATGCACTACTCCCAGCACTGACATTCTAATACCCACACGTGGCACATTTTTTTGAATACCCAAATACGCATTAAATCATCAAAATAGACCACTTACAGATGATTTATCGCTTCAGATATAGATAAAAGGTTTTCTTATTCAAAATGAAACCAAATCCATGGTTGTAAAAACCCATAGGATGTTTATAAATGAATAAACATAAACTCTATACAAAAACATAAATAACGGTACAGAAATATGGCCGCTGCTCGAAATACATGATTTTTTGATGAAGTGCATTCTTATTTTCCAGGAATATCTGAAGATGTCAGCACCGTCAAAATATTAGGATTCTTCTAGTGTATCTTAAAATATTATATGGAATAGACGCACTATGTGATCATGGACCAAAATCACCGTATCAACTATTGATATGGCCGCGTACAAAAACCAATTTATACAATAGGTAGCACTCAATAGGTTAATATAATATTTTTATTTTTTGATTCACGGTACAGTACAGCGTATTATTATATTGTTATAATCAGATAACATTGCAGCAAAGTAAGACATATATTTGGGTACCCTGCCTACTATACATTATAAGGAATTGTGAATGTACCTCGGTTGAATTTGTTAAGTCGCATAAATACCTTGGTTTAATTATTGATGAACACTTTAAATGGAATTTGCAGATAAATAAGATTTGCTCCAATCTCAGGTCATTGTTAGGAAGAGTCTACAAAATTCATTACGTCATCCCAAAGCCGGTTTTAAGAATAATTTATTTTTCTTTGGTCGAGTCATTATTAAGATATGAGATCCGATCGTGGGTCACTCCTGTAACTCAAATATAGAATCTTCAAACAGCCATAGTGAAAAAAATTGTAAGCCTGGAAGCATTTAAATTGAGACATAATCTAAAATTGTTATATTCTTCTGTAAACATTCTTCCTGTACACTGGCTGTTACTGTTCCTTTTAATAAAAATACAATTATAACAACAATGCTCTAAATAGGGTGGCTTCACACGGAAATAATACAAGAGGTGTAGCAAATCTGAATCTTAACTATTTCCAAAATCACCAATAAGTATGGATCGAGACAATAGAATTTGTTTTTCCTACAATAAAAAATAAACTAGCCGGGTCTTTACAAAAGAGCACGCTTTCTCACAATTTAGAAGAAATTATTAAAAAATGACTTATCGATAATAACCTGTCTTACCTGTAAGAATGATATGAATTGTTAAAATGGTGACTGATTAATTGTTTTGTTTTTTGAGTTTATTAAATGTAACAAATGGATAAAAATGTACCTGCAGACAAACGTCTATCAAGATGTTTTGAGGGTATAGTGTTAATTAAAAAAAAAAACAAGCGCATATTTTGTACTATTACTACGAGCGCGAGTGGAAGACAGAATATTGTGTACTCACATGGCCCGCTTTGCGAATATCCTCCATGACCTTGTCCCAGAACTGGGCGAGCACAGCGTGCGTGTCTCCTCCTCCCTCGGTGCCACCTTCCTCACCGCCCACCACTTCGCCCTCTTCCGCTAAGCCCGCACCATCGCTGAAATATTATACGAGGTTTACACAAACAGCAGACACCATCAGCATTCAGTATTTTTATGAAAAGAGCTTAAGACTATATTATTAGATCAGTACACAAATGAGTTATAGTAATATTGATAGTATTCCAAAGAATAAAAATTAATTATTATTCTGAAAAAGGAAGACAATCTATTCTAAAATCAGATTAAATGTAGGATGAATAATATGTCAACATTAAAATAATGTTATACCAATTTAGGTGACAAATAAAAAATTATGCATGTAATATCCTTAACTTAATGTCTATTCCATTCCTCGGTCTACTCTCTCAAAATTTCTGTACAGAAATAAAAAATTTGATTCACATATTTTAAGTACATAGTTCCAAAAAGCAGTCAACAGTAATGTGTACAATTGTATGGGTAAAACAATGAAAATAGAATTGTAGAATAGAAGAATTGTATTTTGATAATTATATTTTGTTTTGGTATCTTCAAACATCATCTGATCATCATCATCAAGTTTGGATGATTGTTTTGTGGAAGTATTTCTTCCTTGTTTGTGACTACAAAGATATTAAATATCCTTATGTTACACCTCCTATAAAATGAAATGCACTTTTTAACATAGTTTTGTGACACTTTTTTACCTGGGAAGCCTCTAAAAAACATTCTATGTTAAAAGGAGGGCATATATATTTTAATTTAAAAAAGAAAGCATGTCCTCCTATTACATATATCTGATGGTATTATTATAATACCACATCACATACTAAAATAATAATAATACAATACATTGGTTCTTGTATCTTGTTACTTGAAGTTTAGGAAAATCAAGTTCAAAACGGTATGCTAAATATTATATTTCCTTTACCAATATGCACACAGATAATCCTACAATACGTATTTTTTGTTAAATGTGTCATGTTACTATCAATAACAGAGAGTATTCGTATGAAACTTAAAGAAAAAATCGTAGTTTCTTCAAACCAAACAATGTCATTCTAGAGCGAAAGTCCTTGGTCGGGATACAAGTATAGGAGACTGAATAATTAAAATATATAACAATTAAATTATCTCTCTTCAAACAACATACAATAATACGATTTGTTTTGACGTATGAATGACGCACAGGGTAATATATCCGTATAAAATATTCAATACTTACGTCGACACAAAGCAAACAGACATTTTGTTCTTCTGCTTTAAGTCGGTTGTAGAAAATTTATCACAAGTTGATAATGTATCAGAAAGTTGCGGATTTATTTATTTATATATTTTTAAACTGCTGCCGACCGAAAAACCCACGCCAGGAACCAATCAGAGAAATAATTTGCGATCGCCAATCACCAATTACACGGAACGTGATTCGTCCGGCCACGGCCACTCCATAGATAAAGGCCACTCTCAAAAGTAGGCAGAATTGCCATTTTCCATGCTAATGAAATCAAGTGTCAAAAGGGTTCCTAAAAGGGTACACAGATAAAGTAGACGAATCAATGCGACACAAATTGAAATAACTCAAAATAAAATCACATAAATTACATTAGGATTATTTAAATATTAGAAAAAATCCGAGAAGAATAAAAAGCAAAAGTAAAATAAATATTATTAATGTAGTTAAGTTTAATACCTAGGAAAATGGTAAACATTTCTGAGTCCGTAAATTTTTAATTTATTTCCACAAAGTGGTGGTAAAATAAAAATACTTACTATCACCAAAAGATTGAGAAAGATTGGGTAGAAGACAAAGGTTGTTACAACATACAATATCAAAATTATCTGGTCTAAGGATTTTTTGTAAAAGAGAAAACTGAATTGACGTGCTTGTGGTCTAGTGGTTACGATCTCGCCTGGTGATTTGATGGTCGGGGGTTCGAGCCTCATTCCAGGAGGCCATCAAGTTAGTAGTATTTTCCACGCACACACGCATCTCTATTTAAAAAAAACTTTAAGACATTCTTCGTAAAAATAATAATAGTATTGCCCTTATAATAAAGCGCCTTTGAGGTGAAAGTTTTTACGAAAATGGCGCTATACAAATTATCCATTATTATTATTATTGGATTATTTTTATAGCGCTATTTTCGTAAAAAAAATACCTTAAGGGCGCTTTACATATCTATCGTTTAGTCCTACACTGTTTTTGTATTTAAAATTTAAAAAATTAAACATAATTTGAAATGTGATTTTTTGAATGGCGCCTTTTTTAAATTAAGTTCCTGATGCACCGTTCCTTATGACGTTCCAAAAATTTCTACACTTTTGGGTCTGCCACCATAAATGCCCCTTGACTAAACTTAGACTTCTGGCAACGGTTGGTCCGTTTCATAACCCTACATGCGGCTGAAGTGGAGGCTGAGCTGAAAGTTTGTCGTCTACTATTCAAGTTGCCTGGGATGCAGAGGTTTTGAAGATACAGCGGCGCCATATTATGTGTACAATAACCAGCGCATAATTTAAATTCCATTCTTTCAGGATAACTAAGCGGAATATAGTTCTAGCAGAAGGAATGTTATGTGAGAGAATTTAGAAACTACATATATCTCGGTGTACGGTCTAGCAAAATCAGTCGACCGTGAAAATTTTTTTAATTTCACAATTGTATTCAATTTACATAAAAACGTAAATAAAAGTTATCAAATAAGTTAATGTTTCAAAATGTTTATTCCAAACGAATTAACATACTCATTTTTTTATGGATCTCATCTTGTTAGTTTTAAAAATATGCTAATTTTTAAAATTGAAATGCGTAGACAAAATATATGTCATATCGATCTTACTATTTTTAAATTACGCAAATGCTTGTATATATAATGAAAATAGGACTAACTTGGTATCCCGGGACGAAGATAAAATTTCCGTATACTTGACATTGTTGACGTGATAAATATGAAACGTAACAGAAAAAGTTTTACATTTCATATTCAAAAACTGAATTAAAATATAAGCAATTGTGAATTTCACAAGCATTTTAAATTAATCCCCATAATAGTTTTTTTCTAAAAGTAGATTTTTGCAAAATGAAATTTTAAAGCTATTATTTTCGGTTTGAGCTGTCCCAGAATCTGGCGCTCTTAAAACTTCGGCGCCCTTGACAGTTTTAATTTGTACACCGCGGACCGAAAAATATATTTTTTTGATTTACCACACAGACTTTAGATGTTTTCTTCTATGGATGTTTTTAGATATAAAAATGAAACTTATCTGCATCTACTTTATAATTTATCTATGAATTAATATTGTTTAATATAAAATGGCGGCCGCCGAGATCCAGGTCGTCAATCCTGGAAATTTACAAAAAATTGAAAGGTTAGAGGCGAAATATACACTTATATTATAAAATTATTTTAATGGTTGCATACCTATTATTTTTTCTATTTTTCTAAATGTATTATTTTTCATTGGTTAAATCATTTTTTCCCCTAGAAAACATAACAAACTCGTTTCTTTTCAGTTTTTTTAACGATTCAGCATATCGGGAAGCGATAGAGAATTCGGCAAACTTTAACACACGACTATGCGTAGAGCGGCGGCTGCGGATGCCCTTTTTGGATCCACAAACGGGTCAGTGAATCACATAATATTTAACAGTAAACATTGTAACCAGTCACTTGTGCCGAGATATGTAGATAAGGAGGGCTGTTCCACTAATCTAATCTCGAGCAGATTCTTCTGAATATTTTACTCATTCATTAAAACATTTTTGTTAAACTGTTTTATTTGGATATTCAAAAAAATATATTTCGGACTCTTCAAGATCCGTAGTCACACCCAATACTGGTTTAATACACTTTTACCCTTAAGATGTTAAAATTATGTAAATTTACGCCATCTTATTTGTCTTATAATATTTTTGTGTGTACCAGCGGACCAGAGATACTGGAGCTTTGTCATGTCCTTGTTGACATCACTAAGTATTTTACCATTTATACTAAGTTCCGAATGCATTGTAAATATGTATGTAGTTATATCAGTTTTGCAAAGGTAGCACTGGCTGGATTTTTTTACTTTACTAAACATTTAAATTGAAATGTAGTGATTCTCTAAGATGTTTCCTCTAACGCTACTGACTTTTTATGTAGGGGTGGCCCAGACTCACTGCAATCTCTTCATGTCCCGGCGGCAGCGCATGCCCGGGGCGCGCGAGGGGCAGCTTTACACATATCCGGCGGCCAGGTGGGTGCCACTGCTGTATGTCTTTAGTCTCACACTATCTTAGTGCGCCTCTCACCGTCTCCTGTTGTAGATGGCGCAAGGCCAAGCGCCAGTACCTGTCCCTGCATCGCTCGGGTTGGTCCGGCGAAGGCGCGGGAGCCGGAGCCAACAGTTGCGAAGAGGGCGGGCCTGAGGGAGATCCGGTCTCTGCCTCGCTGGACACGCACGACACGGACAGTAAGGACAGTCATCATAACCACAAGGATGATGTTTCTAAGGTAACACTATTATGTTGTCTTAACTGGTATCTGTCAACTTTATGTTTGTCCAATTTTAAAGAATATCAAAATATTAAATGTTTCGTAGGAATGGTTCTACGATGATATGACCATGGAAGAGCTGGAGGGACTGGAGGAGCCGGAGCCCGATTCCGACGAGGACTATTGTGACGAATCCTACGCAGCGAGGCGCAAGCGCGCGGCGGTGGCCGCAGAGAGGGCGGCGGGAGGGGATCGTTCTACTCCGGCGCAGGGAAAAGGACGGCGTAGTAAGGCGGCCCCGCCTCCCGAAACGACTGAACTGCCGGCCACACCCAAGGGCCGAGGGCGTGGAGGCGGACGCGGCCGCAAGAAGGCTGTGCAGCAGAGCTTGCCATACGAGGTGGCCGGAGATGCTGACAAGCCCTACGGCTGCGAGCGTGAGTATAATGGACTATTTATGAAGTGTAGTAGAATCGGCAGTGCTGCATTCTGTTTGTCATTTTATATATTGTTAGTTCCGAATTCCGCTAAAGCTTAGGACATTACTAATAATCTAACAGTCCTACTCGATGGAGTGATGCTAAGATCCTTCCAAATTAGGTTCAATTAGAAAACAGAAAGAGTCACCGACAACTTTCAGCCCATTTTTATAAATCTTGTGCGTACATTCTAATTATTAACTTATCAATTCCTTTGCTGGTTGACGAAACCTTTGTCTAGAAATTCACATATAGCACAGTACAGAGATAGTGCGGAGCGGCTATGAACAGTGTATGGACTGATGCAATGATTTTACAGATGAGAATAGTGGAAATGAATTTATTTGATAAATATTACCAATCAATTGACTACTTGCCACGTGGTATGTCTGATAATCTCTGGGGTTCTTCCTCGAGAATAACTTTTATTAGAGAAGAAATCTATATCATTCTATCTAGACTGCACAATGGATGGATCCAAATAATCACAATTCAAATCCAAATAAAATATTACATATTGAGGAGAACATATTCTTATTGTGAAACTGTAATTATTCAGAACATAGGTCTGTGATATCTGACCCAGGTTCGAATCCCGGTAGTAACAACAATGTTTTTTGATAAAATTGATTTTATGTACAGTAATCTCATCAATGGTAATTTTCAACTCCCGGTTAACTCGTGTCATCTTCATTCCCTTAACTCACCACATTTATTGACTTGTTATATAATATTCTATAATATTTTTGTACTTTTTTTCTATAAAATAATGTTTTAACTTCATTAATGGCACAAATCACTCTTGAAGGGTGGAATGCCTATGTAAAAGAAGAAGCAGAATCTATATCGTAATTTCGTGCACTCTCTGAGTCTTTGTGTGCATGTTGCAGTGTGCGGGGCGCGCTACAAGACGAGGCCGGGCTTGACCTACCACTACACTCACTCGCACAAGGAGGGCGGGGGCTCGGACGGAGACTCGCGAGACAGTCCTGCGCGCACCCCTGCAGCCCCGCCCCCCGCGCCTGCCGTGCCCCTCGATCAGCCCTCCACAGAATACCAGGACAGCTATGTGACCTTTATCACGGGAAACAGTCAGTATTTTCTATCTTATATTATCCGACTAAAACATCTGTCAATCTTCAAGTAAATAAATAGATCAGGAGTATTCAAACTTGAAGTTACTCGCTTGAGATAAAATGTTCCGCGTTGTCTCCAGGCGCTGTCGCTGGGCGCTCGTCACCTCCGGCGGTGCAGGGCGGCGCACCGCCGGTGACCCCGGGAGCGGGGCCTCCGTCCCCCCCGGCCCCCGCCAGTCCGACCGCGCCGCCTGCGCCCGCCTCCCACTCGCCCTACTGCGACTTCTGCCTCGGGGACCACACCTGCAACAAAAAGAGCGGCGCGCCCGAGGAGCTGGTGTCCTGCTCGGACTGTGGGCGCTCAGGTAACTCCATCAGCTACTCGGCCGAGGACTTCGACCGGTTTGCGCGGCGCAGCCTCTTGCTGCAGGGCTGGCCCGCCTCGCCGCCCCCGCCGCCGGCTCCCGCGCGCCGCTCCCGTAGGCAGCACAAGTAGCGCTCCGGTTACCGCGAAGGCGGGAGCGCATAAATGTTAACAAATTGTTTGGGTGATTTCTCACGATGCATTTCTGCAATTTTGTTAATATTTTGTCTGTACAGCTGCACAAGACTCGGTCCACACTACTGTCGGGAGTTATGGTTGTGGACATTTGGTTCATTTGGATTTATTTTATCCTTTTCAAATGATTTATTAAATAACTACGCAAATGCGTACATCAAATACATTTCCAATTGATGTATTACAATCTATTAAATAGTTCTCCACCTATCAAATGAATTCTCATATTATAATAATTAGAATTTTCAATCTGGAAATAATTTAGTGATCTTGAAGTGGAATAGTACCATTAATACTATGCAATATATGCATTACTCGTGTTAGTCAAATTTTCCGAGAAAATATCAAAAATACAGTTTCAAATTGTAGCATTTTTACAAATACATTTTGAGAGTTCAGGCAGGGTCCTCGGAGTACTCTGGACCGAGTGTGTTTGTGCCAGTATAACTTAGTCTATTTTCCAAATATGTATATACACATACGTCCACCAACACGAGTGGGTCAGTATTTAAGGAAAGTCGAAGTGTCTAGGGCCAAAGTAGGCAGTAGTGGGTGGGAAGGAGAAAGAATACATTGTCATCTTTAGAGGGAGAGAGGGACACTAGAATTAAACTTGTTACTGTCAAATTAAATCATTTGTCCATGAGATTGAAAAACAATTAAAATCAGTACAGACGGATATATGAGGACATAAAATGTCATCTCCAGCGTCATCCGCTATGCGTGTCATTGTCGATGAGTCAGGTCTCCCGTGGAGACACCGCAAAATGATGCTGTGTCGTGAAGTGTTGAACATTCAATCTTGCGAAGGAAAACACCGGGGGGTGTTTTTTAAACCAGAACGTTTTGTTGTTCGTGTTCAATAATACATTACTGATCCTTGTCCCTGAATGATTTGTTAATATCCTCGAGTCGTGCGCTCCCGCTTCAGACGCGGAAGAAACTGGACGGGATGTGCAAATTTAGATGTAAAGAGGTGACACCGAGCGAGTCGGTGCCCTGTTTCTGTTTGTAACCAAAACTGGGGAGAATTCCCCGCGGATCCCAAAAGACGACCTATCCTTACTTAGGCCATAGTTTTTACCATTTCTACAAAGTTTATAATAATGTAATAATTATAACGACGCGGGACCGTTCCGCGTGCGCTCCCGCGGCTGTGCGTGGAGTGATGAGAGTTGCCAAAGATAGTCCTATCGCAGTCAAAGATAGTCCCGCTTGCTCTGTCCCGAGGAGCGGGACTCTTCGTGTCAAATATTGTAGACTGGTCTCGAGGGACATTTATCCAAATCATTTTAAGTTGAAACCATTTTTATTTTAAAATATAAATTATTTATCTAATGTTAATTATTATTCAAATATCGCCTTTATAACTTTGTTTGGATGTAGAAATTTATAAAAATCTTTTAAATGTAAGAAGTAGATGGGTGAACTCGCGGTACATTCGCAAGTGTCCTTCGACAATGCTCAAACGTGTCTTAAAAACTGTACAAATCTCGTTATACTTAACTCCACGAGTTCATCCCTCTAGTCTGACTTCTGCACACGGTTTGGACTCCGGCCGTACTCGGATGCGCGTGTGCGAGTGTGTGTGTGTGTGCGCATGTATCAGGCGGCCCCGGCGAGAACGCAGTCTGATTGTTGCCATTGTCGATATAAATGTACTAAATTTGTTAAATTCTTTGTAAACTAATTTGCCAAAAAAGTAGACATCTAGTCTGAGTGCTCGTGAGCGCTCGCCGTGGTGCCGCCCCCGCCCTGACTGTCCCTCCCGCGGAGGAGCCTTGTCTCATGTGTTCACCTCGATCAAAGTTTTATAATATAGGTTAGTGTGCGAGTGTGTGTGCGTAGTTGCGGGAACATATCACGTGTGCGTGTTGTCCTATCCTACCGTTAGTCTAGCCCCGCTAGTCCACAGCATTCCATTAGAGGTATTACGCGAGCGCTATGTTCGGAATACTTTTAAACCTAGTTGTTAAAGTGTGGAATTCTTTTTATCCTAGTTTTTATATCTCGAGGATCCAAATGGACGATCAGGGTTCCGCATATCTCGAATGTTGCCATTAAGCGCGCGCGCAGCCTGGCCCCGGGGCGGCCTTTAGGCGCTAGCGGTGCCTTACGCTGTGGGATGTGAATATAGCGCCGGCCGCCCGGGGCGCGGCTGCGGGCCGGCCGCTCCGTTTGGATGTTGAAAATGGAAGTGCAATCACTGTATGGTGTTATTAAACCTAGAAGATATATATTCACCTTTATATTAGGAATGTTGCTTTTTGTTTGACCTTTATAAAATAGTTTATGATTATTATATGATGATTTGTGTTAGATTTTATACTCGCATCGGACGAAGTAAAGAATAAAGCATTTGGTACAGCCCAGAGAGCGTTGTCATTGTCCGCCCCGCCTGTGCTGAAGAATAGTGAATGCACTTCCACTGAAAGCATTTCCCGGTAGCTCTGTTCCCCCGCTCGGTCCTTCTCTCAGCTCTCGGCTGGAAACCAGATTCACTATTGTTCGGCACAAATATTGTTCAGCTCCCTCTTCCCTTCCCGCCCCCCCGCATTCGCTCCTCGGTAACGCCGGCAGTAACCCGCCCGACAGGAGCCAAACCTCACACTTGCCTCCGAAGCCGGTAAGCAATATTTGTGCCTTACAATACAATACTTGGGATATGGGGTGTCCGGCTGTAGAGTAACCTCGTGCCCTGTGCAGGTCACCCCACGTGCCTGCAGTTCACGGACAACATGATCGTGTCGGTGCGCAAGTACCGTTGGCAGTGCATCGAGTGCAAGTGCTGCTCCGTGTGCGGAACCAGCGATAACGACGTGAGTACTCTGTGTCATTCTATTCTCAGTGTGCGTACCCTGTGCGTCGACTACTACTATTACCGATCCTCTGTTGCAGGACCAGCTGCTCTTCTGCGACGACTGCGACCGCGGCTACCACATGTACTGCCTGGCCCCGCCCTTGCACGCCCCGCCCGAGGGTTCCTGGTCCTGCCAGCTCTGCCTACAGGAGTTCCACACTCAGCGCTAGCTGCGCCGCCCTCCGTCCATCCACCACACTACACTAGCAGATGATGTCACCGAGAGCAGTGCACATCGCGCCTCTTCACTGTTAATCTGTTATCTGGTCTAATCTTCCAGTCATTTTATTAGGTTATTGTACTCCTCGTTTAACATCTTGTCAACGGGTGCGTGTGTGAGGATTCAATTGTGCTCTCCAAACTTGCAAATGACAGTACAGAATTAAATCAATTACGTTTAATCGTGTCCTATGCATTTTGTACCGAGAACAGACGGAACTAATAATTGATCTTTGCTGTTTCGCCGTGCGCATCTCGAGGATAAAATGTTAATCCAATAACATCATCAGAATATAATAATTTTAATTGTGTTATTTACACTTAATACGCTACACATCAAAACTGCTTTAATCATCACCTATGTATATATAAAACAAATGTATTGATGGCTTACAATCACCACGCTATTAGTAACATTTATATCTCCGCAGACACAGTGTACTCGTCGCTGTGCAGACGCACGCTCTGCAACACAGTGTAATTATCAGCGTGCAGACGCACGCTCTGCAACACAGTGTAATCGTCACTGTGCAACGCAATGTACTCTTCACTGCAGATACACGCTCTGTAACACAGTGTAATTGTCACTGTGCAACGCAATGTACTCTTCACTGCAGATACACGCTCTGTAACACAGTGTAATCGTCACTGTGCAACGCAATGTACTCTTCACTGCAGGTACACGCTCTGCAACACAGTGTAATCATCACTTTGCAAATCTATTGATATGTTAATTACAATCTACTTTAATCTATTAATCAAAACATATATTGTTGGACTTGAAGGATCAGTAAATAACCCAATCGGCTTTAATCATCATACCTTTAATATGTTAATTCCGCTCGCTACGCCACATGCGGTGGCTTCAGAAGTGGCCACGATTGACTATGCTGAGCAGACTCAGTATTACACGCCATCACGTTATCCTTTATATTTGGTTTTAAGGTTTCACTCCGTGTGAATGTAATGTTAGACATCATTCCCATTTAATGTTAATCCACGAAGCGGTGTGCAGATGGGGTGCTGGCGGGAAATGACCGGCAGGTTTCACCGCGCCAAAGTTACTCCATCTAATTATATTATTATATACTCATTTAGAAATAGTTTGCATTCTTTTGGATATATGTATATTTTTGTGTTTATTTATAAGTACGGTGGCCCTCGTCCGACGATCGGGACGACTTGTCCGATTGTGGATTTTTTCATAATCTCACAATGTACACAGATATCACAGTATGAATGTTTGATTATATTTGGTGATAGAATTTACATTTGGATTGTAAAATCAGCATTGGATGAGGGTCCATCGCCATCGGGGTGTTCAGGATGAAGATCGGGTAAGGAGATGGTTTACAAATATTTGGACAAATAAGATAAATCATACGAAGGAATAAATCATCAACACCGTAGTGTTTATATTTAAAAAAATGTTAATTTATTATAAGAACAAGTATTCCAAACTCTCAAACTTCAGCTATCAAGTTGTGCAAATGTTTTGCCTCCTGGCAAATCCTCCATGCTTAAGGATATTATGTCTCAAAACCAGAATTATCATCGTCACTGACGGTACAACACTTAATAGAACGACCACGGTACCTTTCCCGAGAACGTCCGGTGGACACCCGACAATGACGCGAGCAGTGTTGAGGGTTGCGGAAGGAAGCGCTTGCCGGTGGGGAGGAGCCCACTTTACTACTTAAGCTTTTGATATAAATATAGTTTTTCATGTTAGTATTTTATTTATATAGTTAGAGTAGGACCACTTCAGGTTGTGAGATGCGAGGAGTGGAGCGGGAGGGGAGGGGAGGTCCATAGCTTTATACTGGAAAAGTTTTTGGTTTGCTATTTACTAAGTGTTCAATAAATATTCTTCATAATGAGGTGTGGTTTTATTCAACGCCCAAATGGATGCGAGTAAAATATATCATTTAAAAAAATCAAAAGCGAGCAAAAGTCTGCTTTTTGAGTTTATTGAAATCTAATTGTAATAATGGCCTGAAAAATAATCAACTAGTCTGCAACATGGTTGTAATCATATTTGAGATAATGAAACAAATTAATATTGAGAGCAAATGTTGGTGTGAAGTGATGCCTGGAGGCACTCCAGATTGACAAACATCACTGGACTAGATTGAGTAGAAACAATATTAGCAGAGTCCGATGACTTCGATTGTTGAAAAAGTTACAAATTTGACTTGTTCCATAGCCTGTAAATAAACGATTTTTTATATTAATACATATTTTTAACCGGTTTTTATAAAAATTGTTTCTTCAAAAAAAACCTTCCCACATTTGGACTCTGCCAGTTTTTTTTCTCTATAACATCTGAACAGCCAGGTTTGAGTATGAAATACATACAGCACTACTGGTTTTTCGCTTCTTTCAAAAACTGTTACAAAAGTGAAACTAATACACAAAATTACTGTTTTTTGACGGTTATGTTGCCAATGCATTTTTGTTTGTGAAAACAGCACATTTATATGTTATAACAATAAAAAACCGACAGCTTGAAATAAAATATAGAAATCATGTTGAAAAAAGATTGTCAGATGACTTAGATAAATTATATATGTGTTATTATAGAGAACACATTCTTATTGTGATGAATTATTATTCAGAACATAGTTCTGTGATGTTTTAAATATTTATATAGTTAGAGTAGGACCACTTCAGGTTGTGAGATGCGAGGAGGGGAGGGGAGGGGAGTCCATAGCTTTATACTGGAAAAGGTTTTGGTTTATTATTTACCAAGTGTTCAATAAATATTCTTAATGAGGTGCGGTTTTATATGTATATCTTTCTAATTAATACATTTAATTATTATTTATAAATTATATAACATGGTGATTGCCAACGGCAACTTTACCTAAAAAGCTGGTCACAATACTTATATTGTGATGTGGTATGATGAAGCCATCTAATAATTCATCACAAGTATTATATTTTTTTAGAAATAAAAGACTCATTGAATATTGTATTGAACTCTTCTGATATCCAGATATTTTGTAAGTATGGATGCTTTTTTGCAGTGTAAGTATTAGCATTTTTTACATGCAAATTATTATGAGCCTTCTGCAGGTCCTTTTAGGTAGGTTCACATTCCACTCTGATATCACAAGACGTGGAGTACCTGCAATGGAAGGTTGCCAACATTGCCGCTGAAGAATGGAAGCTTTGGAGCAGTATGACTCCTGTAGGTAATGCGCATAGAGAGAAAAATTAAACAAAAAAAAACGGAATACAATTATTAATTTTTAATAGACTGATCAGTTAGTCTTGATGAAGATAGTCAACATTAAATATTTTTTTTAATGATCCCCTAACTTTTTGGAGTACAGGTGAATATTATGTTCCAGGCTGATTTTGTTTGGTGGACATTTGTCAGTTCGCATTTAGTAGTCGTAGAGAGTAGTTGATTACAATTTATTATGGAGCATCTAACGCCTCAACAACGTGTTGACGTCATTAAAACAAGCGCCCCATTTTTGGAAAAAAAAATATGAGCGACGAGACTCATTTCGACTTGGCGGGATAAACAAAACGTTAACAAGGCGTTATTGGGGCACTGAAAATTCTCAATTGATTCACCAACGATCTTTGTATCCGCGCAGAGTTACTGTATGGTGGGCCAGCGGAATCATTAGGCCCTATTTCTTTCAGGATGCAAAAGGCAATGGTGTAAGAACTCGGCCGAATTGGGTCTGCAACACATGTGGTTTCAACAAGACGGTGCCCCCCACATACAACCTTCAACAATTCCGATGCTGCAGGACAATATTCGAAATGAAATTGCTGAAATAACACGCCAAGTGTGCGAGATTGTTATGAAAAATATGGTTAAAAGAGCACGCATTTGTGGCGCTGTCAGAAGCTTGGCACGACCAGATAATGGAGGATGGTTCTGTTAGAAGCCTCAACAATCGGCGAGCTCGTATGAGAAGATGTTTGAATAATTGTGTCAGGACAGAAGAAAGTAAGTAAGGATAAGAACTGAAATTGTATTCAAAAATGTTTCTGTGCAAGATTCAAATGGTCATGGGAAATGCAATGAAAAGAGCACGTATTTATGAGCACGAAAATGGTGGCCACTTGAGGAATGTTCTTATTCACACATAATATTGCAAAAAAACTTTAATCATATTACTAAAAAAATAATAATTTTTTTAAAAACCACGTACTTGAAAAGTTATTTTTGTTTTATATCATTCAGTAACCCTGTATATATATCTTTTTGTCTCAAGATGGACTAAATATAAACAATACGTTCCTTGACTAGTTAATCTGTACAAACGAACGCAATAATGATATTTTAAATATGAATTAAATATATTAATTAGTGCTACAGCGACAATTTTCGAACCTATATGTTACCTTTTTGATATTAATACATTTAATCGTTCCAATATTTGAAAGAGCCGTCTACCTTATTTTTACAGAATCTCAAATACCTTTGAGTAAACTGATAGCAGACGCCAGAATTATCAATTCATTTTTATTAAAATTTGGATAATGCACCTTCCCCGGTTAGGAAAGAGATCCGGGTTCGAATCCCGGTGGCGCAACAATAATATTTTTCGATAAAATTGATTTTATATGTATATCTTTCTAATTGATATATTTAATTCATATTTAAAATATGACAGAGCGTCTGTTCTGAATAATTACAACTTCACAATAAGAATGTGTTCTCCTAGCAATAATAATTGATTGCCGTATAACACGCATACCTGCCCAGTACCAAGTTAACGACATTCGAACAATATGTCAAGAAATTAACTCATTTAATTAATAAACTAAATGAATTAGTCATCTTTAGGGAGAACTTTTAGAATTGTGGTTAAATTTAGTTAGTTATTTATAATATTTTGGTTAATTTCACATGATTTATTTATTTTTAATGATTCTAAATCGTTCAATTTAAGACCAATATTGTTTATATGTAAAACAGACAATCTGAATCAATCGGACAAATTTGAAAATATTGAAACATAATAATTATCGTTTTTATGTTGATAAAGTCAAATAATATTTATTACATTTAACATAACCTAACGTGACCCTAATTTCAACCTCACTACCTTTTCTCCCCCCAGTTTTAATCTTCTTTTATTACATGTGTAGGTACCTACCTGAAAATTAAAAATGAATGCACTTTTGTTTGATAATGCTCTCACCTACTGATGTCATGTTATCGCTTTAATTAAAGCTGTGACATTACTTCAATTCCAATGTGATAATTCCATTTCTTGGGCAATTAATTGATTCTCGCAAAACTATCATTGCAAGTGGTGCAACTTTTTGGGCCCCTATCTAATGTGGGCCCCGATGCACTTAGTTATGCCACTAATTAAATATGTTTATGGATTTTTATAATCAGTCTTATATGCTTTATGTTTTGTTAAAATATTATGAAACTGTATACTATTAAAATCCCTTAATTAATTCATTCAATAATTTGAAAAATTTAGGTATTTTTATATTAACATTTTGGGTAAATAATTTATAATTCGTGGAAAATTAGCAGTCAGTTGCAGTTTCAAACATTAGAATCTAATGTTTGAAAAGCGAGTTAGAATTTAAATATTTTTTTTGGGCTCCGAGGCTATTACCGATTTGGGGCTGTACGGTAAATCCAGCCCGTATTATAATATCTTCTCAAATGGAAAAATAAAGATTTCGTATTTGGAGACAATAAGATAAGAGTTTGCGTATTTGGGATATTGTAGTTGATGGGTATTATATTAGGCTATGACAAGACGGCGGGAGGGATCAATAGGGAGTAGAGAGGCGCGCGTGCGCACAGCGGAGCATCACTGGAGGCCGAGCTCTGGACCAGCGCCGTCGTTCGCCTTCTCCCGCCAGCCCGCCGAGATGGGAGCCCTGTGAGCCCCGCGCGCCCAGCCCCAGCCCCGCGGACCCGAGTCCCGCAGCCGCACACCGCCAGGTGGACCCCATCTCGGCGGCGCCCCCTCCACCCGGTCGATCCAAAGTCGAGAGTCTTCCTAAATGTCAATTTTGACGAGTAGTTCGTAAATATTTTTAATAAGTGTCTTTCGTAAGTCTGTTTACAAGTGTCGAATGGTCGGCGAGTTGTTCAGTCACAGTGCTCCCGCAGTCTAGAGAGATGCAGCTACCCGGAGGCGTCAAGGTGCCCGGGGGCATGAGGCTGCCCGGGGCGAGGCAGACCCTGCAGGTGGCGCTGCAGACCGTGCGCCAGCACCTGCCGGGGGGCGCCGGGGCTGCGCCCTCCGCCCAGCCGCCGCCCCGCCCGGGGGTGCGCTTCGCCAGGCAGAGTGAGTTATATAATGGACATCACACAACGAACCCCATCGCTGATTTATTACACAGTCCTAACGAGTCGCAAAAACCGTGTCCTATTTTATATTTTTGATTGTAACATTGCTACACGATTGATTGATTGCAAACGGGGTACCGAATAAAGTGTTTCTTTTGCTGCAATAATAACCTCGGAAACGATGCTACTCAAATTCACATTACGTAATTCTCTGACAAAAATACTAGAAAGTGATAATAAATTATTATTATTTTTTCAAATCAGGAAATACAGAAACGCCACACCATTCGTCAGCGCGCGTGATCAGTGAAGTCAGCGTGCTTTCATTTTATCTTAATCTCACGTGGCTGTTTTATTTGCATTAACATGTTGTCGACATTCTTCAACAGTTTTTTTAGTCTTAACATTAATGATTGAAAAACACATATTCTAGATTTGTGCCCGTTATTTATGAAAATGGTCCGAGTCATATTTCAACATTTATTTAGTCTACTAGATTTACAATTTATTTCGACATGTTGCATGTAGCTTGTAAGGAAATAAAAAATACAACGTTGAAACGACTTACCGTATTATCAAAATAAACCCTAGCGGAATACCGTTGAACGTCTTATCAACACTCAATATAACGCTACAAATTTTTCACAATTGTTACAATTTGCATCGTATTGTATTGATTTAAAACAATGTGACGAGTAATAATTGATAAACTCATTTAATAATGGACACATTTATAAACTGAAATTTTTATTTTTACATACAGATGACCCAAAAAAGTAAAATAGTAAAGTAGTTGTAAAATATGATATTATTACATCAAAATTAGTTTAACTGTATCAACAATAGCTTCAATAGTTTACTAATTTACTTACTTATTTACCTATATTACGTTTTATTTCGACAATTTCCGGCCGCCATCTTTGTTCACATTGTTTTTTATTTGGTTTTTTCAAATTGCTGGCCACAATGACAAAAATCACCGCAGAAGACCGTATTCTGATCACAAATTTGCGAATTGAAAAACGTCGGGGTGCTAGGAGAATGATCAAACAGTTTAAAAACAATGCCTAGAGTATAACTGGACATTATAGCAGGACGGAGCTTCATCTCACACAGTCAGAAATACAATCAACTTTCTTCGCCGTGAGAATATTCATTTCATCGAGTTAAACTCAGTATATGATGCAATATGGAGTGTTTTGATGATTTCTGATTAGCTAAATATTAAGAATTATAATTAATTATATTATGTTTTGAAATAACTCGTGTGTTACGAGATGTATCATGTGTGTACATACATAACTTAATTTTGTACACATTTTTTTACTTACAAATGTCATCAACACATGCTTTAAATCAATCGCGTGGATCACGAACGTGCAGAATTCAAATCATTAAAGTATATATATATATTTTATTAATTATACGATTTTTTTAGTTGTTGAAGTTATTATAAGGTTATAAAATTATTAAATCTATTCATATACATTAAAAATTAACGAAAGTACTGTTTAGTCATTTATTGTATCTATCAACGATCTTCCACATTAAAAATTATCATGATAGATAAAATTAATTCTAAGTTAGTTCTTGTGTTTAAAATTATTTATAGAAATAATGTTGTATAATTTCGTTGCTATACGACTCAAATAATACATTTAATTATTTTACAGATATGGTACATTCTAATAGGCTGAACAAAACTAAAGTATAACCCGCAATAATGCAATTGTTTTTGCGATAAAAAAATAATAAAATGTTAATGTTAATGGTACAGAGTTCCAAGTTTAATACATCTCTCATTTTGATTAAATATGACTTTTTTTTAAATGAATTAAATTACCCTTAGATATATTCATAGCCCTGATTCAGGCTAATTTGAAAAAAAAGTCTTTTATATATAGCATTTCAGCCCCTAGATGAAATTGAATTTTGATTGATATTAAAATAATATCGACTCTCTCAGAACGCAGTTGACTTGCGTATTTTGTAAAGCCATTTTCTATTTCATACATATTATTTTAACACTTAGGTCTCGGCAGTTAGGACGCTCTTCGGAGGTTACACAATATAAACAAATTTACTGAATTATCTGTAGCTATTCAACAAGATGAAGAATATAAAGGCTTGTTTATATTATTATACTTATACTGATATAACTAGCTTACCATCATGTCGTTTCAGCAGCGAGGATAGATCGCCACACGATTTCTGTCCTGGCATATCATTCTCGCTTCGTTTACTTTCATACAGTACGATACTCATGCGCGCCCTTGAAGCTTTTAACGCAATATTTAATTTATCTGATCACGTCACGTGTTTCACGGACGCCCTCTGTTCCTGTCGCCTTCGACACTAGCTTCAAACATTTTCATTACAACATTATCTTCGCTCACACACCGATATATGCTGACAATGAAGGTAGTAAAGTTGCACAGAATATTATTTTGACAGTTGTCAATTATTATTACAAATCTTTAAAGATTTCTTTAAAATAGTTTGGTATAAACTGCCCAATTGAATATTTGAAGATGTGTGCGTAGCTTCGTAGATTATATATTGTCGTGGGTATCTTGCTATTTATGTTAGACAGTAATATTGTGGTCCGCTGATGGCGCTGGCCGAGGAGTCCATATAGAGACAGCAAACCGATGAATCACACACGGAAGAAATCTCTGAAATGTGCAGAATTAAAAGAATTCAGTTCTATAGCTAATATTTATTTAAGTGTTAAGTGGGATGTATAATGGAATAAATGCCTTTTGAGGGTGTTTCTGATCGTACAGGGTAATATAATTTACTCTGAATGTTGAACAGTGTAACTAAAAAAAATTGGGGCCCAATGCAAAATGGAAGAGTGCCCCCAAATATGTGTTGCATATAAGATTTGAGAAAATTTAGTACTGCGCTGTTTATTTATTGACAAATTAATCTTTCGTCACGAATTCTTTTTTTTTTTTAGTTTAACATCATTTAACATGAAAATAATCCTCGCTGTACTGTAACAATAATCCTCGCTGTACTGTAACAATAATCCTCGCTGTACTGTAACAATAATCGGTTATCGCTAATCAATACTGCGCCAATATTTTTTGACTTTCAACATATTGAGATTGATGTTACATAAATATTCTGAAAAAGTACTCGGTACTCTTACAGTGTGTGCAATTTACCGCTCACGGGGGTTCGGGACCTTCTTATTTTTATCTACACGTAATGGTTCGTGTCCACGGTCGAGATTTACAGATTCGGAGATTCGACTCGACTGTGTCTAAAAGCTACGGATTAGAATGACACACCCGGTACAGCACATTACCAACTGTCAGAGATCAACTCTTTCAACATTTATTTAAAAAATCATTGTCACGTCAGTGTGTGTAAGCAATAGATCGATCGTAGAATATAATATAACGTACGAGCTCCGCCACTTTCCGAGGTATCACAAATCTCACCAAGCTCCAGCACGGTTTGATAGCGTCCTAAAAGCATTATTTTAAAACCGCAGCCCGTCCTTGAAGGGTCACTTTTTTGATCGGGATTTTATTTAATTTTGATTAAATACCACATCACTAGAAACCAAGATCAAACTGTTAATAACCAAAATCGTGTTTTAAAGTTTTATACTTGATATTCCATCTTTCTTGTGCGCGATGATTTACCATTCGATCGAGATATTCTCAACGCAGTCTGTTTACATTTTTACTCTCTTTCTCTATCTGTGCATCGCTTTTTATGAACTGATAATTTAGAGGTCGCTTATTTGAATGAGGCCGAGAAGGATAAAAACGAAACAGTCGTACGACAGTATGCCACAAACTATTCTATCGTTTGAAAATTGAGTCTATGGTGTGCGCTTTACCACACATGCACGCTCATAGCCCTCGTGTTAGGTAATTTCTTCTTTCTGCCTCGGCTTCATGTTCAGGGGGGAGGCATCTAGCCTAACTGGTTCTTTTTTAAATATTGACAAGTCAAATGGTTATGAAATGAAAGAATATTTTTATGTAAGAAAATTTATAATCTATATCTTAAGATACTTTTGCATGTGTTGAAAGTGGAAAATGTGCAATTTACTTTAATACTTATAAATAAGGCTATTCAAAAATAATTACAATTAAATTAACATTAAATATTTGTGTTCATCATGCCAGCATTAATTTCTCTACCGAATTGCCTATGTTGACGCTCGTCTGATGTAGATTATTCAGGTCCCTCGCGTAAGGGATTACCTTGTAGGATGGTCCTGGATCCTGGACGTGAAGTGTGGTCAGATCCTTGTGGTGCCAGCGTAGGGTGACGGAGTTCAGACGGACTCTGGACGCGATATTCTTATGCTATAGCGACAGTCTGTTCTCGCTACACCAATTATATTTATCGACTTTGTATAGATCCAGCGGGACCCTTTTTGATACTTTCACATTTACGATTAATCGCAGAGAACATCACAAACTAAGCTTAAACTCGAGGCGCACAGTTTAAATTTCCCCCGGAATTACAATGTATAAAGCGCTTGCTCGATACTTTTAGAGACGATATAGATTTTATTTTATAATTGAAAATAACATCTCGTCTTAGACGGAGCCACTTCTCACGGCGGAGAATATCAGAAGACTGGTCGCCTATGGTGATGCATCCCTCAAGGCGCATTTGCCTACGTGACTCTAGTCGCGTTCGCTGGATTACCGCCGCTGTATTCGCCGCTGTACCCAAGTTGTGTCGGTCCACCTGCGTCTAACAATACCGAGTTTTTATGACCGTCCGTCCCTTACTTCGACTAAGTGCTTTTGTATCCTTGAACAAAATATTGTTTTGGGTAATTTCGCATTCTAACACTCGCCATCACCACAGAACTGTCGTTTTTAAATAATTTCAATAAAAAAATAAAAGTATTCTGTAACATACTGTATCACGTGTCTAAAATGTTTCTACGTGGTACCTGCCTTAATGTCTTACCTAGGAGTATCTATCAGGGTCCATAACGTCCTGTTGATAATCTATCATCATCATCTTCCACTATGGTCCCTCATGACAGGATTGTGATCTCTATGAACTCCCGCCCTCTTAGGGCTGTCACCAAAGAAGTGCCTGTTGCCAGCACCACCGGGTGGGGATCTTCCTCTTCTTGTTCTTCCTTAAACGTGGGCCGTCACAACGAGCCGTTCCAAGCTGTCTTCCCTTTTCGCAAGATGAGAGTCTGTCCTCGATGTTCAACTCCTGCAGAATGGAGACATTCGTGAGTGGTATGCGCAATACGTGTCTTCAGCAAGGGCCTTCAGGGTCCACGATTCCACGGCATATAACAATATAGAATGCACCAGAGACTGCACAAGACTGACTTTTGTTGTTTTGGATATTTATTTATTCTTATGCTCTAATAAAAACAAGATCAAAATCGTTTCTTTTACTACAACTTATCTTTCAGATATTAGATTAGTTTCATTTTGAATCTATTTATTTTCTTCTCCTTCTTACGTTTTCTGGCATTTCATTAATTAAAAATCTTCATCGCGTTATACATCATCGATGTCTGAGATTTAGCTTTCTTCCCGAATGGCAGTCTCAGTCTACCTCTTCCTCTTGTGTGATGTTCGCGCTCCAATTTTTCGTATAAATTCTGCCGATAGTTATTACACTATTACAAAAATACGGAGCAACATTGCAGTAAAGTTAAATCACTTAATTCGATGCCCTATCTGCTACACTAGTATTTTACTGTATTTTAGTTTTACCTAATAAAAACAATGGGAAAATTAATAATTAAAGATGGCGACCGAAAATTGTCGAAATAAAAGGTAAGTCAATTATTGTTGATACAGTTAAACTAATTTTGATGTAATTATATCACATTTTACGAAGTGTTCTCACTTTTTTGGGCCACCCTGTAGATATTACCCAGTATTGTAGTAATTTTGTCTTGGTTGCAATATATTATGTACTTGTTTTATAAAGTGTACGCTAAAGCGAAAGCTGTTTATTTACTTGAGAGGCGTTAAAAGTTAAAAGTTTCAATCGTGTTGATCTAATTTATATAAATCACAGAATTCAAAGAATGTCCCTCTTGTCTTCTTATGTCACTAATTATGTTGCTGTACTTTTTTACACATCTATTACCATTAATGTGACATTCAAATACCATTGGTGTTGAAACAGAATGAATAGAATAATTAGAATCGTGCAAAAATGTATATAAACCCACAGAATTCCAATGAATAATGTGTTGTATCTTTGTCGAGTTAAATGGTCAGATTGACAAGGCTAATTATTCTAGAAGAATAAAAAACGAGTGTTTTATCTTCATATTTGTGATTGTGGAGTTCCACAAGGACGGGCGATCTCGTCCGGTAGCGTCAGCCGGCACTGATAGTCGCGTGGTGTGGTTTGTTGCGCAGATACGGGCGAGAGCTGCGAGATGTCCGCCATGTGCCAGCCGCAGGCCGACGGCGTCGGGGAGGGAGGCTACCAGTCCACCAACCCCACCAATCCGTTCCTGCAGCAGCCCGCGCAGGAGGTCTCCACGGCCGAGGACAGCTTCAGCTACCAGCAGCAGGACGGCACCCACAACAGGTAGTGCGGCGTCAGTGTGCGGGGTTCGGTGTGCAGCTCGATGTCTTCTCTCTTCTGACGGGAGGTGTGTCGTGTTGCAGGCAGGCGAGTATGCAGAGCGTGGACTTCTACGCCTCCTCGGAAGAAGGCTGCGAAGGTGAGGGTGGAGGGAGGCACGGAGCCAAGATCAACGAGTGGCAGGCCGCCTGGAACGTCACCAACGCCATACAGGTACAACTTACATGACGCTAATATAACATTTTTAGGGTGTTTTTTACATCGCCGAATAGGTACGTACTGTCCTCCAAACACGCGTGCGCACTCGAACTTCGCTAGAGCGTGACACATGGTTCACGTGTACGAGCCGGTGCCCGATGCATCCATCACGCGCTAGTCGCGTACTCCGGGGTCACCTGTCACGTGACCGAGGAGAGGTGAGAAGTGAATATTAGAATTTAATTTAATTTTGCATTGGCATCTGTTTTTCGGTCGATACTGATGCGATTTATGATTGATGAGAGCCAAGTACAGGACGCATGCAGATAATGGAGGCGATGACCTCTACATAACTATTTCAAGAGCAATTGTCCCGAATATTTAGAAAGTGCAACTTCACTATATTTTAGCCTTTTTCTTAAATATTTTAATTTTCCTATAAGAAAGTAAGCAAATGAAAATGTTTTCAGGGTATGTTCATCGTGTCCCTGCCGTTTGCGGTCTTGCGCGGAGGCTACTGGGCCATCGCCGCCATGGTGGGCATCGCGCACATCTGTTGCTACACGGGCAAGATCCTGGTGGAGTGCCTGTACGAGGACGACCCCGTGACGGGGCAGCGCGTACGCGTGCGCGACTCCTACGTCAGCATCGCCAAGGAGTGCTTCGGGCCCAAGTTCGGCGCCCGCGCAGTGAGCATCGCGCAGGTCATCGAGCTGCTCATGACCTGCATCCTGTACGTGGTGGTGTGCGGAGACCTCATGATCGGCACCTTCCCGGATGGGGCCATCGACACCCGCTCGTGGATGATGCTGATCGGCATCTTCCTCATCCCGCTCGCCTTCCTCAAGTCGCTGCAGTCCGTGAGCATGCTGTCCTTCTGGTGCACCATGAGCCACTTGTTCATCAACGCGGTCATCGTGGGCTACTGCCTGCTGGAGATCGGCGAGTGGGGCTGGGCCAAGGTCAAGTGGACCATAGACATGGAGAATTTCCCCATCAGTCTGGGCGTGATCGTGTTTTCGTACACCTCGCAGATTTTCCTGCCGACCCTGGAAGGAAATATGGAAGATCGATCCAAGTTCAACTGGATGTTGGACTGGTCGCACATCGCGGCGGCCGCTTTCAAGTCCCTGTTCGGATACATCTGCTTCTTGACCTTCCAGAACGATACTCAGCAGGTCATCACCAACAATCTGCACTCGGCCGGCTTCAAGGGCATGGTGAACCTGTGCCTGGTGGTCAAGGCGATCCTGAGCTATCCGCTGCCTTACTACGCGGCCTGCGAGCTGCTGGAGAGGTCGTTGTTCCGCGGTCCTCCGCGCACTCTGTTCCCCTCCATCTGGGCGCTAGACGGCGAGCTGAAGGTCTGGGGGCTGGCCTGGAAGGTGGGCGTTATCCTGTTCACCATCCTCATGGCTATCTTCATTCCGCACTTCTCGATCCTCATGGGCTTCATCGGCAGCTTCACGGGCACCATGCTGAGCTTCATTTGGCCCTGTTATTTCCACCTGAAGCTCAAGCGGAACCTGCTGAACACGCAGGCCGTGGCTTACGACTACTTCATCATCTGCCTCGGTGTTCTGTTCGGGGTAATCGGGGTGTACGACTCCGGCTCGGCGCTCATCAAGGCGTTCGAGATCGGGCTGCCGTTCTGAGCCCCCGGGCCGCTGCTCCCAACACCGATCGAAGGTCTAATCACATTTCACGATGAAAATAGGTTTTATTGTCTTAGGATTAAAAATCAATAGATTTTAAATGTTTGTTACTCTTAACTGCAAAGCCAAAGATTGAATCGCGATCTATTTATAATATTATATATGGCGCGGAGAAATCTGATCAACTCATGAGAAAAGGAAGAACCGATAGGAACTCAATCCGGTTCTCGAAAATAATTACAAATGGCTCGCCGATATGAAGTACGACAGTATTTTTTCGCGCGATTTGAATTACTAAGCAATCGAAACAAATGATTTTTCTGACGTATTAAACGTCACTTCATAGCGAACGGCTAAAGATCATCTTGTTTATATAATATATAATTTTACAAACTTGTTGGTGAGACGGGGCGACATTGCGATGGTATTTTTATAAAATTTTCCACTTTTTGTGAGTTATTAGATTCCAGGGGCGCGTACCTCGGTCAGGCCGCCGCCAGACAGTTTGTTATTTTTGGTTCTATTCGGTCTCAGAACGAATATTGTAATATCTAATTATTAGAAAATGTTAATTGAAATGTGTAAATATCACATCATAATGTATAGCCCTGAGCTAGAAGTCTACTCTATGTTAGTGTTGTTACTTGTCTTCCATTGATATTTATAGCAATAAGAAATTTGTCTTCCAAATTGTACAATATCGTGTTATATTCGGTTCTAAGTTCTGAAGTGGAGATTCCGAAGTCCGAGTATCGCGTTGGACGTCGTAAAACTGGCTTGAATATGACATTGCTCCATTTTGACTATATTCCTTGGATTCTACAAAGTTAATGTAATTAGACTCGATCCACTTCAGAACTGAATGCCCCATTATGAAAATTGTCTTCCAATTATACATGAATATACATATATATATATATATCTCCTCGAT
This sequence comes from Eubasilissa splendida, assembly GCA_031772225.1. Taxonomy (NCBI): domain Eukaryota; kingdom Metazoa; phylum Arthropoda; class Insecta; order Trichoptera; family Phryganeidae; genus Eubasilissa; species Eubasilissa splendida. The sequence goes on along the minus strand of CM062869.1, from coordinate 16,890,307 downwards.
TGTAGGGAGACTGAGATATCAGAAATGCTTCGACGATAGATAGTTATACATTATTTATACAAAGTGCTGACACAGACGGCGACTACTGACTGAAAAGTAGTCACAGAAATGGCTTTTTGATAAATCGTATTAAATTACCCCAGTATTTCGATTTTAAACGGTGCAATTTTACGTGCAAAATGAAAATGGTGAGTTTTTTTTTGGATTTGTAAATTCAGACTCATGTTACTTCCAAGTTTCAAAATCGTAAAATACTATGAACAGATGTAACGGATATCTCTGCGAATGTAACTACATAAGAAATGGATGCCTGGTTTATTATCGTTCATATTTTTGGAACCACCGTAGTATCTTGATTAGAGTACGCTCATTTATATTGAGCAGAACTGGAGATCGGTGATTGTATTATACGATGATCTTCGTGTTGGGGTGACGTGCGCGCCGCATCTTATCAAACCTTTGATACATCGGTATCTCTGAATATTCTGTAGGGATTTTTTATCTCGTGTACCGCGCCCTTCGTGACCATCGAGAGAGTCCAGAGTTGCGAGTGAATGGTAAAATGTCTGAGCTGTCGACCGAACGCCGCTGCACAGTTGTAAACCACAGTTCAAGATGCAAAATAAACGGAACAATACGAAAATTACAAGCGGGCCGTGGTATACCATTTTGCAAGAAACAAATATATAACGGCATCAGTTCTTTTACACCTAGAACGACAAGACGATCTCGTTGATTTGGACATGTTTTGATAATATCCTCAGAAGGTGTCAACGATAGCTTCTGAACCGAAGGGCTCCAGGTGCGAAGGTTCGACGAAAACGTAATCTCACATGAAGCGAATGGGATGAATTGCGAAGATACCGGGACATCGGCAGAAACCCCTGGAAGCGCGTTATAGAACATCCCATCGTATCCTATAAGAATATTCAACTCGACGGATCGAACAGATCAAGGATCAAAGGGTTATTCTATTACAGCAGCTGCAGAGAAGGGTGGAGGATCTTAAAGAACATCGACGGGTCATGATCCTCAATAATTGAGGAGGAACCTGTCTGGAAAAGAGGCAGATACTTGATTTGAACAACCTTGGAAATTGATTCCTACTTCACGATTCACAGAACATCGAACGGCGGACGCCGATCTCCACGTTGACTACATAGTATCTTATTTGATATATTGCACACATGATATTTCACCTCAGTAGATTTTAACATTTCTTATAAATATGAATATCTATTTTTGGGACCTGGATGGGAAGAAAATAAATTGGCGAAATATCCCTCATATCTGACAAAATTATAAAAAAAACATTATTATGCAATTAGGTACATATATAGCCTTAACGAAAACGCACGTTATACGTTATATATTCGAGGAGATTTGCATCAGCACAGGTAGTGTGGATGGTGAGCCTCTCGCCAAAGCTATTCACGACATTTGAAGCATACAAAGGTGTCGAAGTTGTGTCGGTCGTAGCTTGCCTTATGTCATTTCATTATACGATACAATATTAAGTCAAGAAACTGTTATTTTGTTCTCCTGCAACTCCAGCGTAACAAATGCTTTTGATCTCATCTTCATCACGCGATATTATCGCTATCTCCCGTATTATACAATGTTGTTCTTTTATCGGTCCAACCGTAATATTAGATACTTGTATTATTTATTAACTCCGGCATTCATTCATTTGGACCTATTAGTTTAAAGATCTATCGAGTCAACGATTCTATTTTCTATATAAAATGTACATTGGCGCCCAAGCGCGAGGCCACTCTTCAACGATAATATTTATTCACAAATTTTGTATTTGTATTAATCGCGTTAAATACGCGAATTTCAAAAGAAATCAAATTTCCCTGGAAAGAAATGGGTTTGAAATAACAAATATTTGATTATAACGTATTCGAGTGACAATAATTTATACACTTTCGCTTTCATTATAAAGTTAAATGAAAAATTAAAATTAAATTTGAAACCCATACCTACATATTATAACATGCTATTGTTGTTGTTAACACTGAATGTGACTGTTTATTAAAATGTTAAAAATTTACGCAATATAGATGTGAAAACAGAATATAATTTAAAGTTTAATAAAATATTATAATTTAAGGTGATTTTTGTTTGATTTTATAGATCTTAAGCCTGCGATCCTGACTAGTGAATCCGAGCCCGGGACAAAATTGTAATCCGGGATCTCGGGACTGGTCACGGATCGGTCATTAATGTTAACACCCGCGCGCAAGATGCTGACACTCTAATCTCTATGTATGTGTGTTGTGGATGCGTCATTCTAATCCGCAAGCAAAACACACGGAGAGATGATTCATAGATCGCTTAGTGCTGAGTTCTGTACGGTCGAATCATATAAAAGAAAAAAAGAAAACGAGAAATTGATTTTACATTTACTTCTTTTTGCGCCTTATGTGCTATTATGTAACACTATACAAAGATATAAATGGATCATTACAGATCAAGAAATGTATGAGATTACATACAATTAGGTAGTGCAGAAAATATAAAATATAGATACCCACACTAGAGAAACAATGATAACAAAAATAACGAATATTTGGGGGTTAGGACGGTGGTTAAATGAAATAAATGTGATTGATGTGTGTTGAGGTTTATTATGACAATGACAATGAAAACAGATAGAATTAAAGAATGAATGTAGAAGGTGCACGTGTGCGTGAAATGAAATGAATTGGCGGTCCTGCTCGGCAAGCGCGAGCCGGCAAGACCGCCGTTGTGAAACGCTGAAACTGGAGAGCCCGCCTGGCGGTGAATTGAGCCACACTTGTGGCGGCAGCCGGCAGCGCTGTCGCTAGCGTCGATGCCGACTGAGATGGCGGTAGATTTGAATTATGATCGCTACAAATACAATGCTTCAAGTTATGTAAAGTTAGATTAAATAAAACTAACAATCAACATAAAAATACGCCCTGACGAAGCATGAGCTAAGCGAAACCGGTTGGCGTTTAATAAAATTCGTGGTTTTATACAAAGTGATTGTTTTATTTAATCCAATATGTCAAACCACAGAGTGACACAGTTACAGTTATCACATATAACTCAAGGAACATTTAAGAGACTAATTATCTGTGTAGGTCAACTTTAGGGTATACAGGATACGACAGAACTCGCCCACAATATTTTATGGAAGGATATCTGACTAAATTAAATATTCAAGAAATATGTGCCTTGTCTCAACCATTTCGAATAAATTGTAAATGTGCGATTCTTTCGAGTAAAATAATTAAATTTTATTATAGATTATATTTTTAAAATACTAATTTTTATTTGCATTACATACATTAAATTATATGTACATATTATTATACCTGCGTTTGAATATGATATTGACGTATTATATGATATGAAAACAAAGATTATAAGCTGCTCAAGGAACTGAAAATGTGATCGTTTCTTATTGTTTTTAATGACGTGTTTATGGTCTAGTGGTTACGAAACTCGCCTAGTGATCTGGTGGTCGTGGGTTCGAGCCTCGTTCCAGGAGGCCATCAAGTAAAATAGTAAGAATATTAATATTATTTTGTTTGATATATAAACTAAATCATTTAATTTATTCAAAATTCGTGACACCGACACATTCTTGACCTTTCACCTAAGGTACACGTCGGTTGTGGTATTCTTACGGTCAGATCCGACTATTAAGGTCGCGTAATTGTGACTTGGGCGATTATTAAATATTTTCCTTATTTATTATTTTTTATAGAATAATATTGTTGTTCTGATAGTACACCACCTGTTGACCGTTCCTTCCAACCGATGCCTGACACCGCACGGACGACAGGATTGCAGTTGGATAACTTATTTTTTCAACTCATTCGCTATTATTATTATGTAACGTGTTTCCACTAATTTATGTATGTAATTAAATTAAAATAAAGGTCATCTAATTTTGAGCGGTCAGACTATTTTCTGTCAGATGATTTAGGGCCCGAAGCAAATAAATAAATTTCGCAAATATTTATTTAGAAGTACGTAGACTCAAACTAAATTTCAAACAATAATATTTTCTCGTTAACGTTTGTAGCGATAATTTTCTGCTTAGTCATAATTAAAAATTGTATCTATATTCAACTTTATACATATAAAAACCATTGTGAGATATTTTTATGTCAACCGGTTTCAATACTAACGTATTTTTAATAATATTTTTCGTAACGGTGCAAAATTTAGACATATGTATTCTTTGAACATTTTCGGCTCGTAATTTAGTCAGGTATCAACCCGTAACATATCGTGGACCAGGTCTCTTTCATCCTGCATAGTAGGTACATCATTTAATTTTGCTACTTTGATTGCACTTGTTGATTGACCATCAGATGAGCCCCCGTTTTAAATCAATTGTATTACTTTTTTTTATCAGCTGTGTGGTTTGATCAATAGATACTCTTCGCACGTTCCAATCTGCATATTTCCGCTTGGCAAGTGCAATCTAAGTATTGTATTAAAAATCCCGATGTGTAATAATGTTATCGCTTGATAGTGAGAGGAACTGCACCTCTCATAGTAGTGACAGTAACGCAACGTGTGTGTAGCACAACGTTTAGTTGTGAAAATTAAAGTAAACACGCTACACCGCAAAGTAACCGCCATGTCAAATAATGATAGATAAAAAAATCAATCAATTATATGTACCTACTAATTCTCAGGACATTACATAAGTACGATATAAAATAAAATAACTTTGTGTTTAGGTAAATAGGTACTTGAGTTAAATGTTTGACGCTAATCGGTTTCAAGGTCGGTAGTATTAAATACGTATGAGTTTATCTTTGTTATCTCAAGATTCAATTTTTAAAAAACTATCCAACGGTAAAATAAATAAGTGTTAGGTAAAGTATTCAATTCATCGGCACTCAATCGTTCATATGTTATTAACGGACGATTTATTATAATTATTCTGCTGGGTTATTTTTCATTTATTGCTAGCTCCAGTTTTTAACTTATTGTTCTGCTCAAGCCATATAATTGCTACCTACTGAATGAAAATTCCATTTAGTTATTCCGTGTTGTACGGAGTTCTCACTTATGCTATTTATTAACAGAATGACATTTTGAAAAGATTTCAGTTTGATTTAGAGCTGCGTGCCTTCGCGGATTAGTAAAAAATATCACGAATTTTACTATCTTACCGAACGTGTTGCACTGCCTTGTCAATTAAATGTTTACGTTCTTTATTAAAAACCTAATCTCAGTTACACTACTTACTAACGACCTTATTTTGTACTTAGTGTCATTTTCCAAATAACGGAGGACGTCGATCTAAAGTTTTTTTCAATTTACATTAAACAACACTGGATCTCCACACAGAGCCTTGTAGCAGGAGAGTAGTTGAATTGGCAGAGCACTGGTCCAGCATGTGAGAAGTATCGGGATTTAAAAAAAATGTAGGCGTCCGGTATCAATCCCGGTGAAGGTGAAGATAAAGAACGAGGTAAATGAAAAATGTTACAAGTTTTACTGGGGTATCCGCTGATGCATGTGATTTTTTTAGTTCGAGAAACTATCAGCAAGCGTAAGTAATAAATGTCAGATGGTCGACATCATAGACAATTTAAGCGAAGCAGCCAACAGGGTGCGTTCAGCCTAAACGTTCGGCGAATGAAACGCCATAAATTTATTTGAAAATCTTCGTGATATTTGTTTTTGTATGTAGAGAGTTTGGCTGAACCCACCAGAGGGTATATTTAGTTCTTCGCTGCGTTATGAATGCCTCGACATTGTACAATATATCTTCTTGGGCATCCAGTGGTATATTATACAACCATGAAAAATATTATTCAACACAATTTCTAAGTGATCTTCCATGCAACAATATTGTATGTCATCCAAGATGGCCGACGCTCCGCCTATCTATCAACATTTGTATAAACCGATATACAGTGTTGTTTCAGGGAGGGGCGTCTCAATTGATAAAGTAAAAAGTATCTGCAACCTAAAGAAGAAGAAAAGGCTACGAGGACATCATTTTTTTCTAAGATATTGTCAATTAGTCAGTAAATTATAATTATTGTTATTACTATTTACTACCAAAATAAAACAATACATTTCAAAAAATCCTCTTATTTAATTTTACTGATAAATGAAGTAAATTCAAAGTGATCATAATGAAATAATCACTCACCGGAGATGGCTATGACCCCCCCGACATGGCACCAGCCTTCTCCAATCTATTGATGCCAAGATTATTTGGTCGCACCATCGCCTATCCCTGCTACGTCTTCTCATTCTAAGTATCCAATGACGCGTTCAAGATTGAAATGCATTGAATAATCCACCTTAAAGGCGCCTCAGATACCACGCGCTTATTATATTTATCTGATCACTGGAGTCGTATTTAATTCATCAATTTAGATTACACAGCAACATTCTGTGCCCAAACTACAACAGAGAAACCGTTCTCGCGCCACGAACGCAGTGCAGTTGATATTTAAAATAACTTCCAATGTACACTGAATACTACAATTGTTATTGATTTAAAATTTACTATTATATAAAGATATACTATTAATATTTTAATTGACAGTTTAGATGTTTAAGATAACAAAACATACCCGACTCAACATGACAATTTTCTTAGCGAGTCGGGGGTCACAACTAGCGATTCAGTCGATAAATATAAAATATTTTTTACTCTAACCTCTCATTCATCCGAAAACATTAATAATTTTAATCCAAGGCGCAGGTGAACAAAGGTCTACGGCATCTAACTCAAAACAAAAAATATTAACAATCGTACGGTATACATCCTATTAATAGTCTAAAATGATCAGGCAGGCTTTTCATGCGTCTTCCAGTGGAGGCGATTCAAATCCGTCGCTATCTTTGTCGTCCCCAGCTGACCGACAACGCCGGCGACATTTACACCCGGGGACAACTCCTCCATCTTCTCATACTCCGCTATCTTCTGTACTCTCCTTTCTGTGTTCATCTTTTCGAGTGCACTTGGAACAAGCGAATATATTTACATCTGTGTGAGTGAGCATGTGTATTTTTAAAGATTTTTTCCGTTAATTTGTAAAAGTGCAGCATGTACGCGAGAATGTTTTTTTTTTATCAGAGTGAGTAAGGATGTGTATTTTTAAGCTACCTTTCTGATTACATGCGTAGTTGAAATGTAAACACAATAATGGTTTCTCGCTGGTGTGTTTGAACATATGACTTTTTAAGTCACCCACCCGATTACACGTGTAAGTGCAGTGTGAACATGAGAGTAGTTTCTCACCAGTGTGCGTAAACATATGCATTTTTAAGTGTTCTTTCCGTGTACAAATATAACTGCAAAGAGTACAAGAGAATGGCTTCTCACCTGCGTTCAAGAGCATCTGTAATTTTAAGGAACTTTTCTGATTGTCTATTGAAGCGCGGCGGACACACGGTGACTGTTTCTCTTCACTATGACTGAGCATGTGTATATTTAAGGATCTTTTTACATTGCACGCGTAAGTGCAGCGAGCACTCGAGAATAGTTTCTCACCAGTATGGGTAAGCATATGTATTCTCAAGCGTGTTTTTTGATTACACGCATAAGTTTCTCACCAGTATGCATATGCATTCTCAAACGTGCTTTCTAGTTGCAAGCGTGAGTGCAGCGGGTACACGATAATATTTTTTGATCGGTGTGCGTGGACATATGTATTCTTAAGTCTTTTCTGATTGCACTGAGAACATGATAATAGGTTTTCGTCAGAATGATTAAGCACGTGAGTGAATTCTTAAATGTGCTTTCCGATTACATGTGTAAGTACAGCGTGCACATGAGAACGGTTTCTCAACATGTGTATTCTCAAACGTCTTTTACGATTACCAGTCGAGTCTACCGTCTACCAGACGTACGAAAACCAAGATATTGGGTTAGTTCTCTATTAAGAAGGAGAAGTAATAACGGCATAGAAGAATTGTTGGCTGATTTAAGCAGCGACGATGTTGGGTCGAATGGAGAATAAGATCTTCCATCTACAATTGTTAATTAATCTGGTAGGGCCTAAAATCGCCAAGAAAAATTCAAATTACGGACGCAATTGCGGTTAAGGAATGCCTAGCAGTAACTCTGAGGTACAGTTTTCAATCATTAAAATATTTATTTAAATTTTCAACTTTCGCTATTTCACGAATCATACCGGATGTATGCGAGGCTCTTAAACATTATATCAAAGAAAGCCCAATTATTAATATGTACTTACAGCATAGAGATAAATAAGGGGTTAATAAAATATGGTAAAGTAGATAAAACAGTGATTATTATAATTACAACGTAAACAAAAACAAAGCTATTATTAATTATTTTTCTAGAGGTGTTAACAGCCCGCATCGAAGAGTCCTCAGCAATCTGTCGGGGCACCCCTGCTTAAGAGTTGCTACGGTTTAAATTGTTGTTCACTCGTCCACTCGTACTTGTTTCCCTATTTGAGTGAACTGAAAGAGACGATGGTGAGGCGGCAGACGATGTCGCCGGGCCAGCACAATGTGCGGGTGCAGGCTCATCATATTTTCCCAGCTCTGCGTCGTACAATATATTATTGATGACATGTTGCACGGTAACCTTTGCGTAATTTGTTTTTAAACTTCGCACTTTTCGGCCTACAAGGTCACCGAACACTTCGTAATCATCGCGAATTGAGTCTTCTTGCGTTTTCCTACTGTCGACCATTGCCCTCAACATGTTGAACGCCTCTCGACGGACGTTGGTAGGACCTGATTTTAATTTTTTGGAGGTCGTATTGGGAACAGTGAACGAATGATCCCGTTTCCCCGCGTCCGCTTGCCCGTCACGTGACGAAGTTGGTTCTTCTGGAGGCCGCGAATGTATTTCTGGCGCGTTGCCGCTACTCGCCTCGTCCAAGTTTTCTTCGCAAGTTGTGCTCTGGGTGTCATTCGAACTACTGTTTGATGAGCTGTCGCTGTCCTGAAAACGAAAGGGGGACAAATTGAGAAACGGCATTTCGACAATTGGTTCTTTCCACATGTTTTTGGTCTACAGATCCTGAGGAATGGAAGCAAATTGCATATCACTATAATTCTATGTGAAACTTTTCTAATTGCTCGGGGATCAAGAGCGTCATGTCAGACGGGGGTGTTTTCAAAAGTTTTGGATTCGCAAGGGCACTATACAAGTATATCAATTTGGTGTAGGATAATGCACACTTTTTTAGATCATTAACATCTTATCAATTTTTATTTCAGACATATTTAATTTGTAAAAAAAAAAATGTATAAAATCTCAATAATAACTAAATTGGTAAACAAATTACATTTCACAAAACCAAAACTCATTGAAGGCAAAACACAATCAAATTGAATACGTAACATACTAGGCAATCGTGAAAATATTAATATATATATATTATATCCTTTCTGTGTATCCTTGCGGAGAAATGGCGTAATGATATCTTTAGTTATATAAATCAGACGAATAGAAAAATGTCTTGTCTTATCTTCTGCGTAGACTTAACACTAACACTGCTAGGAACGTTATAGTAATAATAATTATTGGATAATTAATATAGCGCCATTTTCGTAAAAATCTTCACCTGAAGGACGCTTTACACATCAACTGTTTATAGTTCTACAATTATCTTTGTTTTTAATATTAAAAATTGTTATTTTCACTTATTAAAATGACATTTTTAGTTTCTTTTTAAATAAAGTCTCTGATGCATTCATTGTTCCTTATGACGGAGGGTAAAAAGATCCACGATTTTGGGCCTGCCACCGCAAATGCCCGTTCACTAAATTTAGATTTCTGTCAACGGTTGGTCGGTTCTACGACCCTTGTGAGTTTGACGTCTACCGTTCAAATTGTCTGGGATACAAAGCTATTGAAGATACAGAGGCGCCATATTGTGTGTCTCCTTGTACATCAGCCAGCACAATTTAAATTCAACTCTTTCGTGGAATCGGAGCCAATGTAGCTGATGTAAAGAGATTAAACTCTATATGTTTTCCGTGCAGCCGCGTTTAGATTAACAGATTGTAATCTATCCGGCTGAAACATTGGCAGGCCAGCATAGATGCTGTTACAATAGTCCACACGCGACACCACAATGAGTGGACGGGCTGCCTTAGAAGGAAGATGTCTCCGAATACTTTTAATCTGTCTCAGTTGATTGCACTGACAGTTTTACTGATTAGTGTATTGATGGAAAGATCTGAAGAAAGAATGAATGTGCACGCCCAACAACTGCAGATTTAGCATTCGCAGTCATTGATTCGTTTTAGTAACTTAGTTAAATAAATCAGAACGAGGCGAGGATAGTATCAGAACATCATATCTGCCTCTGTCTAATTCCAAAACCCCCTAAAACGGATTTTGCATAATTAGAGTTAAATATGCGGTTTTGTAGATTTTTCGTCAACTGCATGCAGAACACATTGTTTCTCGCAATGGACACTTAAAATCGTTGATATTTAATGTTCAAAATCAGGGTTAAATCCAAAATACCCTAAAGAAGACAGAGTGTAAGTTGCTATTCCCCCTAAAATGAAATCAGCCAACCACAACGCTAGTTGATGATCACGTGATCTAAAATTCAGTATTTGCTTTCAAAATACACGTTTTCATCCACAACTCCAAAACACATAAATACATTTTTGGGGGTTTGGAATTAGGCGCTACATTTATGAAAATGGACCAAGCAAAAATGATAAATCAGACAGAAAAAAGTGACGTTCTATCCTCTGCTGATCCCTGCATAAAGCGGTGTGATGGTAATTTAAACAAATAAAGCCGGGTTTTCTACATAAAAACGATATGACAAACACTTGTAAGACAGTACACTTTTGTCAATCTCCAGACGGTTTAAAAACATAAGTATTAAACTAAAACTCATAGACAAAATTATAATGTGTCCACGGGATATCTCTTTAATTCAAATGATTAGCTGTTCGTCTACGTCGTTTGTGAAAATCAAAGAAGAAGGTGGCGATTTAAACGATGATGATGATGATGATGATGATTTTAATCGTGTAAATAAAAATAAAAATAGCACTCTTATCGATTAAAGTTAAAAAAACAAACGGCCACGAAAAAAACATCGAGAAAAAATTTCAATTTGAAAATTGACTTTTTAATTCTTACGAAATTTCTAAATCTTTAAATCCTATCTCGTGCGCTCTATTTCAAAAAATTGTTTACATAAAAAAAAACATTTAAAATTAATTCACTCTAATCTCCACTATTTTGAGGAAACTAAATTATATTTATTAAGAAATATTAATAGTAGAAAAACTGAAAATACTTTTTCGTTCGGTATATTGTTAAAACATATTTGCATAACTACAATTATTTAATCGAGTATCCAATGTACAAAAATAATTTTAATTGAAACGGCATGTATACTGACATCTATGTTTTAAAGTTGTAAAAAAACACGTAATACATCGCGGCAAATTAGTATTTAAATTAGATTTTTATTCATATAAATTATTAAAAATCTAAGAACGCACTAAATTAAAAAAAAATAGTTTCCGTAAATAAAATAAATTAATTTCTACCAAAATAACGTAATACTCAGCGGTAAAGGATTGCCAATAATATGCCTACAATAAAATGTACATGTCGTAAAATAACATTATAGATATTTAAATAAAAATACTCTTTTTAATTCGGATTCGGCTTATATTTCACTTCATGGTGGTCAAATGAACCGATATCTGTATTCTTAGACTATTTTTAAATGATCGGTTCATACCGAATTGTCTGGAGAGATTGATTTTAAACGTAAAAATGTTTAATTTTTCATGTGAAAATCGACATTTTTGATTAAAATCAAATAATATTATAACATAATTGAATAAAAATACTATTTTTAATTCGTATTGGGTAAATATTATTCTTCAGGGTGCATTAACGCGAATATACCCTCATTATTACGGTATTTTTCATAAATCGCAAAGTTTGTCATCGTTCCGTATGTCAAAAGGCATAAAAACGGATGCATTTGTTTCCTTGTCGGGGTCTGTTGTGTCAGTTTTTTCGCATTTTCGGCGCATCTAGGTAGGTCCGTATGTTTTAAAAAAAAAATACGCGTTTTTTACAATTTAAAGATGAAATTGAAATGATGGGAATTTATAACCTCCAGAATAAATTCTGCGCTATCACTTTGAATAACTTGAATAATAAAAAAATAAATTTGGTCTTACGTCGCAGAGGAAAACTCAAAAACACGAAATTCACTTAATCAGGGTTTGCGAAGAAATTAGAAGAAGTATTTTAAAAAGTACATACGATACCTTCCACCGTCGGCCCTCGCGGAAATATTTAAAAATAATTATCGCTTTTAAACTCGCAGAGTTGTGAGCGAAAATGTTATAGTTAAGCTAAATTAAAAAAAATTAGCTAGAAATTCACTAAACTTAAACGGTCGTAACAAACAGAGAAGAGTAAGAAAAAAGTGTCAAGAAGAAAAAGTTTATGTCATTCTTCAGCTATCTGGCAATATTCAAAAATACCCAAATAGCTCGCAGGATCGCGAGATACAGCGCTTTCCGTGTGTGACGGATATTGTTACAACGCGACATATATACAACACCGAATATAGCTTACGACTTTTAATATTAAGAAGTAGATAGATGTAAAAGGCAATCCTTGCCGTAAAACTGTCAAGCAGTTTGGCAAAAAAAAACATTGGATGTGTATTACCAGTGAGAATATATTTTCACTGACGTTTCAGTGAAATCATATCCGAATACGTTTCCACCAGTGGAAATATAACTTCACTAGCAGTTTTAGTAAATGTATATCTAACCTATAATTGAATGTCAGTTTGACAATCGCGTGTTTTTTTGTTTTAATTTAAAATACGCATCTAAGTTCATTAAAAAGATACGAAAATGGATTTAATTCGAGTTATTTTATGGTCTGGTTATCAAAATAATTCTTTTATTCGATGGAAATGCTCTTTCTGGGTTTTTTCAAAATTTGGACCTATCGGTCACCGAGATATCCAGATTTAACCGCTCCAGTTATTTGCAGTCTGTAGACTACCCGAGTCAAAAATTTTAATTTCACAGGTGATACAAAAAGCTCAATAAAACATTGAATAATATATTAATTTATTTTTAACTTACACATAAAATTTAATTACATATTTAGAAAAATTAAAAAACTTTGCAGCTAGATGAAAGAATACATTAAAATAATAAAAAAAATATTCTTTGACATGTGCACTTCAGTCTGCCGATCTCAGATTTAAAATGAAAGTTACAAAACTGTCGATTAACCTATGTGTTGAAAAGGAAATAAAAATGGTTGAGTTTATAAACACGGTAGTTTATTCAGTAAATAATTTACGTTTTAATATAAATGAAAATACTATAAATAAACATCAGTACAAATTACAAGCATCAAGACAATTAAATAATTATTTGTTGCAACAAGGCATGCTCGAGTGACATTTTGAAGTACACTGTGTGTTACTTTAAATACATGAGGATTTTTAATTTTGCATTTACTTTTACAATTACATTTTACAAAGCCCTGTCCCGAGCCAACCGATTGTATATTAGTAATCGACCAAAAGGGGAATTCACTGTTTGGTATACTGTTACCTGAAATTAATTGTTCAGGACAGACACTAAACTGTGACCTGGCATACAGTCCTTTATCGTACCCAATTGGAAGTAACCATCATCGGTCTCGGTGAGAACGGTTGCCAAAAGTGACCGTGCATCACCCCTCCCTCTATCCACATCTGGGTACTTTGACCCGTACCGTTATCCCCTCTTCAGCTGCAGGATGGCTGGCATCTGAAATGAGTTTCATTTGTTTCGTCTGAATCTCGAGATTTACTTTAGCATCCCGTCAAGCTTAGTGAGAATTCTCTTTCTGTGTACAAAGAATACATATTTCAATTTCATCTTCCTGAATTTCTAGTTCCAGGCCACAAATAGTACATTTTTATATTTCGGAAATAAGTTCTTCATTATTTGTTACCGTTTCTTCCGGCGATGCCACACTGTATCATCCGCTTCGTCTGATACTATCACCGTGGCCAAAACTACTTCAAGGTCTTCTTTTCAACATAATCAGGATGCAAATTTGATGAAGACAGTCCGACTTTCGGAGCTTGTCCGAACATTGCTTCATACGGAGACCGTTTGATACCTGAGTGGAATGCTCTATTTTTCATAAATTGGACGTATCCCAATCCTTTACTCCAATTATTACAATGTTCATCAAACATCCACGTTGTTAACATATTCTCTATATCTCGGTTCGCTCTTTCGACGCTGCCTTGTGACTGACGAGGTTTTCCATGAACAATTTTTAATCCAGGCCACATCACTTTCAGATTCTCCATAATTCTACTACAAAATTCCCGTCCATTATCAGATTGTAAAACTGACGGTGCTCCAAATATAAAAAATATCTGCAGTATTTCATTTGCCACTTCTTTGGCCGTTTTGGTTCTCAGCGCTCTAAGAATGACAAATTTTGTCAAGCGTTCTTGATAGACCATTATGAACCTGAATTCCCCATCAGGTTGAGATTGGAAATCTATCAAGTCCACTTGACATCGGCTATTAAACCCCGAGAACACAATCGGTTTCACCACCACACCCCTTTTCTCCGTTTTCCGCGTCTGCAGGCATGGCTCACAAATATTGAGAAATGCTTGAATATCGTGAAACGTGATGTTTTTGTATTTTTTTTCCAACTGTTTCCTCATTCTGTCCCGTCCTCCATGATCAATAGCCTGGTGGGCATCGTATAAAACATCAAATAATTGTTCTGTTGGAACATAATACAGCGTCTGCGAGCCCGCTGCTGGGAAAATGAGGTGTTCCATTCCACCCGCTGTTAACACATCATAATGTTTCAGCAGCCAATGTTTGTTGATTATATTACCTCCATTCCTTGCAATTTTTACCTGTTGCATTAAGAAATTGTATTTTTCTTGGTTAATTTTTGTTGTATTTTTGTTTGGCATTGCATCCGAAATTATTTGATAAAAGCGATTCTTCATTTGTTCACACATTGTGGGTAGATAGTTATTCTAAAAAGGTATTAAATAAATAATGAATGATATAGTTGAATATAATATTAAATACAAATAATCTGTATAAAGACATTGAAAGTATAAAAATGTATAGTAGTAGACGAAGACAGGAGCAGCAGGGTCGTTGTAATTCAAAATAGAGAGGTTAGCGTCGATGATGGAGAAGTTTGGTCGTGATGAGAAGCGAATTCAAGTGGCGCGAGGGACGTGACGAAGCGAATAAAAGCGACAGTTGTAAACGCCACCCACGCCACCAAACTATTTGTTGCCATGCTGTAGGGTGACACATCGACGTATACGCGCGGCGTATTCTCGCTTGTCAACGAATACAAACTCACTAAAAGTAACTAGTGAATTTGTATCTTCATTGTTAGATATACATCCACTGACCGGCTTAGTGAAAATATACTTTCACCAGTGAAAATATATTCTCACTGGTAATACAGATTCACTGTTACATATATATATGTAATAATGTTTAAATAAAAAAAAAACTAAATTTTCTCCTAGAATCACCCCTATCTGGACGTGTACTACCAGTACTGTACGTTATAATGGCAGATGACGCCTTCGTATTGTCACTAAATATAATGAAACCTTTTCCTGGGCATCAACTACGTGGGTCACCTGACCGAAAATGTAATTATCGCCTTTCGAGGGCAAAAAGATTAGTAGAGAATGTCTTTGGCATTTCGTCTTCAGTGTATAGAGTTCTGCGTAAGCCCACACCCTTAGAACCAGAAAAGGTAGAAAAAATAGTTGTCGTATGTACATGTTTGCACAACATCTTGCGCAGAGATTCACAATCAAGAAAAATACACTTTCCACCAGGTTCATTTGACACGGAAGATTCCCAAATAGGAATAGTGACGGAAGTAGGTTGGAGACAAGATCCAGAGCCAGTTCGTTCTCTACTACCGTTTACAAGAAGGCCAAGAAAACTTGGTGCACGGGTAATTGAAATACAAAAGGAACTAAGCGAGTATTTCACATCGCCAATATAGGACAAGTACCGTGGCAAAATCATTATCAGTAATCATTTTATAACATAAAGATTTACTTACATGCACTTTATGCCAATAAAAATACAAAATAAAAACTTACCTCCGTTTCTAAATTTAAACCACCTTGTCTTCCTCCTTTCCTCGGTTTATTCTTGTCATGCAAAAAACTCATGGCATCATATCCAAACCATTTTGATACAAACGAGTGTCCGGTCCCGGACTTTTTCATGCTTTTATACTTCCTTCTTTCTCTCTTGTACTGACTGATCAAGTTCTTGATTTTTCGCTCGATTTCATCACTGCTGGTTTCAAAAATGTCTGCAATTTCTTTGAGAGAATCTTGTCTTTTATTTCTATTCTTGTAATCCATACTTGTTGCGTCCCACAAGTGAGCATGTTGTAGGTACAATTCAATTAGATTGCTGCACTCATCTTTACTCCACTGCTTTTTAGAATAAACTGCCTGAAAATTAATTAAAACTACAGTTTTGGTAAATCTGTTTTTCGTAATAACATTCTAACTCTATAAATTATATAATTTAATAAAAAGTATAACCAAATATAGAGTGGGGTATAAATGTCGCAGATAACAAAACTACCTATATTTGGTTGTTTCAACCAAACAGACTAAACAGCAGGAACAAACTTGTTTTCCTTTGATGTACCGAATAGTAAAAAAATTGTCCTCGGACAGACTTGTTTTCAGAACTGTTAATTTTTTACAAAAAATGACTCTTTGTTGAGAAAAACAGTTTTTGTTTGTGTGTTTTGTTCAATTGGTGGAAACCCATATTTAGATTGCCCTGTAAATGTGAGAATGACTTTACCCTATTTATAGGAATCAGCTTATGGCCACTTGTGTTTTCGTTTGCAGCACATGTTTCAGACATAGTTGGAGGTTTAGATGAGTCTTTGAGAACGGCATCTTGACTGCTCCGGCGAGATCCTGCCAAAATATTAAATAATATGTAATAATAAAATCAGAGAGGCAGATGCCACGCATGGATAGATTGAAGATACAATATTTTCAACATGTGAGCTGAGAGACTTAGCCAGTGTTATATTCACAGCGTGTACGCAAATGGATTTACATGGCCCATAGACGTAGTATTTGAACAGTCTGAATAATAAAATGAATCCAATCAAGGTGTGAAAAAAGTCTTAAAAATCGTGCCACTGTGAGTGAGAGTGCGGGGATAACGTGGGTCAACTTATGCAGAAAATTAATCGATGACTGGAAGAAGCCGAAAAATTGTGGAATTCAAATTGGGAATGGGTTGTCAAACTGGACAAGAACCATCTTCTAGTGTGTATAGTGGATAACACAGACTTACAAAACGAGTTGCTCGCAAACTATTTGAACTCAAAAGGGGCAGACCAACACGAAAGAAGATTCCAATAAAACTGTATGCTTACCGATGTGCTGGTCGGCATTTCTGGAGTACTCTAAACATTCATGCTTTACATCGGGGTGCGATATATCTATATCAGTAAAGGGAACCTCACTGCCTTCTTCTCTGTCGCTACTCCCACTTAACGACTCTGGTTCAGGCTTGACAATACGAGTATGTAGGTTGGAAAGATCCCCCTTTACTTTGGAACACTGAGTAATATTTTCTGATTTTACATTTACTTCAGTGCAATTATTAAAACTTCTTTTGGCTCCAGTTTTCTGTTCAAACTCGACAGGTAACTCTGGAAAAGGAATCTCCATTTTTATAACAGGATTTGGTGAGGTATTCTTAGTTTTTATATTTGTTACACGAGTAAGTATTTCACAGCTATCTCCTCCGTCGCTGCTTCGAGCGAGAGATCTCGGTTCAGGCTGGATGAATAAGTTCAGCGTTTTCCATATTTTAAGTACGGACGGCAGTGTCCTTTATTCAACGCGGGATTCAAATAACCTGTAAAATAAATGTACTTGATTAAAACAATTGATAATATAAAATAATTCCAGCGATTCCATTAGTTGTAGAGCCGTGGCTTGTAATAGTAAAGAAGAAGGATTGTGTGGTGTCCAAGAACTAAACATGCATTAAATAATATGTAATAAAAGAATAATAGTAAGGAAATCATATTACATATGAACAATGCATTCAGGATGTTAATTGTATATATTAAAAAATTTTTTTTTTTATTAATATTAAAAATATAATACAATTTCAATAACCAGTATATATATATATATTAACATTTGTTTCTTCTCCATGAGAGTAAGACTCGTGTATAGAGAAGGAGTATATTCGAGTTAATTTATGTTTCAGTTAGTCTGTGTACATATTTTTTTAACTTCAGTTACAAATTTATGATAGTCCGTAATTTTTCTAATTGTGATGGGGAGATTGTTAATAAATCTGATACCTCGATAAATATATTGATTGATATGTAATAATAATATTTATAAGAAAATAATCTTTTACTAGATAATTATTCTAATCCGGTCTAGGAGCTCCAGACAATACAGGGTAGAATTTAAGTATATAGAAATCAATAGAAGAGACAGAAGAGAAATTTGTGGGTTCAATTGTAGACCAAGCCCATCATGAAGGGTTTTATTATCATATACAAAAAGTGTAAATTGCAATGGGCAGGACACGTTTCAAAACGTAGAAATAACCGATGGACAAAGAATATTCTTGAATGGCATCCGCAAGACCAAAGTTTCAGTGGATATATTAAATTATTAGTGGGGGTGACACAATAAATTGGCAGAGAACTGAAGAGTGTCAGTCACGGGTCAACCAGCGGTGCATCGACAATGGCTGATGATGATTTATTATTTATGTAATATTATTAACTACGAACAACATACGAAATATTTATATTTAAGGCTGCGAGCGGGTAGTTGCACACATCCAATGACGTTCCCAGAACTCCGCTGGAAGAACGCACGGCTACCAGAGCCATCCATGTTGACCACAGTGTATTAGAGATGGCAGTGCACGAACCGGTCAACTTACCGCTCATGCAATACAATCTTCCAGGAAATCACAAATATTAAATTCGTAGAACCTCAAATGTCAAAAGCATGACGACCATAGATTTTGACGACGGCTCGAGCAGCTCACACCATAGACAAATAAGACTCTGAGGACCGATACAATTAAGATATATATCTTATCTATGGATATATCTGCGGACTGCCTCGCCCAATGATTAGTTAAGGCTTCCCTTTCAATAATAATTAATATTTTAGTTTTTTTTTACGAAAATGTGTGTTTTTATTATTCGTTTATATACACTTGATAAAGGTGTGCGGTATTATTTAAATTAGTCGAACAATGTTATGCTCCTGGTCGCTCGTTAGGGCGATACCCCGCACTCTGGTAACATGTTTCATTCACCAAGTATCATTTATTCATTTGTTTCATGGTTATAGAAGGAGACAGGTGAATAAAAAAATACGGAAGACACACAAATTTGACATTTATTGGTTGTAATACAAATATGTATGGGCAGGCGGAAATATTATATGATGTTCCTTTGAGATCTTCTTTTGGAGACCTGATCTCAGGCCGCCGAAGTGGTGCCGTCAGCACCCGGCGTGGGCGGCTACTCGTGGCTGCTTCGACAGCTGGCTTTCAGGGTGGTTGCTCGGAACGGGCTGGGCGGCTGCTCCTGAGAATATTGCGGTGAACCGTGACCGTCTATCTTTCGAATCCCTGTTATATTTGTACTGGACTTCTGATGCCAACCGTTTGCTTCCGCTGGTCGACCTGGTGATGTCTTCTGGTTTCCAATGTCGATGATCAACTACTAATGTTTCCACTGATTTCAACTGTTGATCCCTATACCAATCGTTCAGTGTTTTCCTCCTCCGACTCCCGACATCGACTTCCTCCGACTTACTCAAATGTATAATCTTATTGAACCGGAATCTCGTAAATGAGATTTCAACTTTGACGGGTATTTTTTGTTAAGTACAACTCAACAAAATTTGAAAATAAATTATTCTTTACTTCATGTGTTAATGTTAATATACACTTTTTTAATATGAAAAAATGAAGTACGATATGAATGTTTTAAATAAAGGTTTAAATAAAATGAAAAATGGATAGGCGTTTGAATATTTTTAATAATTAATCTAGAAAAGACAACTTATATCCGCTCTGTTTCATCAAAACCCACATTAGAATTTCCATCTTCTACCGCTTTCTTGGAAGGTCTTTCATCAAAGTATTGCAGGATCTCATCCAATGACTTGCCCTTCGTCTCCGGGACGAGAAACGTCGTGTAGACGGCACCGGAGATGGCCACAGCAGAGAAGGCCCAGAATATCCCGTCAGAGCCGATGGCATCTTCTGCAGCTTTGTAGAATTGGGTCTCTATGAATTGTGTCACCCAGATCCACACGTTTAGGATTGTGACGGCTATACCGTGGGACTGAAATAAAGATGTCAGTACGGTTAAGA
Source organism: Eubasilissa splendida (assembly GCA_031772225.1). NCBI lineage: Eukaryota > Metazoa > Arthropoda > Insecta > Trichoptera > Phryganeidae > Eubasilissa > Eubasilissa splendida. The sequence continues at coordinate 16,869,856 of CM062869.1, read as the reverse complement.
GATTAAAATTTGAAGGTTTCCTAAACTGACTAACATGCATGAATTCGTATTATTCTGTGTGATGATAAGATTTCGCAATCAATTCTTCTTGGATGGATTATCAAAAAGTAATCACGTCACAACATAGATTCTTCTTCATCATGTGCCCAATAATAAATCTATCAGTGATAACATTGTCTCTATTTCCAAATGTCTTGTAGAGAATTAAGATTATGTTTACTAGATTAAATTGAAACATGTGATGTGTAAATACAAAATAATAAATAAATCTAAATATAAGTTTAATTTAATTTAAATCCAAGAGGTAAGATCGCAGCATGTCTTCGGTACGGTATTACTAGACAATAGAGACTAAACCAACAATTCATATATTACACACAAATTAAGTTATACTTTTGTCATTTTTATAGTTTTGAGAGGTGTAAAATATAACTAAGCTAAATACAGATTGGTGTCGACGGATATGGAGGGGGAAATAGTTTTTTCGGTTATTAGGTATTAGCTTACATCAGATGAGAAGGTAACATCTCTCGAAACATTCTTCTTTATTGTGTGCTGAATATTGAGCGTCATGGTCTCCTGACATGTCTGAAACTTGGCGCACAACACGTCTCCATTCCTTTCGGTCCTGAAGCCTGTTGATTGCAGTGTTAAAGATGATCCTGAAAACTCTTTTTTTGGTCGATCCAACTTGCAGCAGACCGTTCCATAGCTCGCTTTCTCTTAACTGTCTTTATGATCACGAGCTTCTCATCGTTTCTTCTGGGAACATGTCCAAAGTATGCGAGAATTCTTCTCCCGCATTCTATCGTCTTCACAATCATCAACAACGCCGATGACTCCTTAGAGCATCCTGCAGATTCCTGGGCCTAAAACAGAAGTCCTGACATCCTCAAAAGCACGTCCGGTACCGACAACATGTGCCAATAACAATGCGTCGGCAGTCGTCTAGAAGACCGGCTCCTGAGCGCCACTCTGCTCGTCGCCGACCACACGTTCCGTTAACTACTTGGTCGTAACTTTATAGTCTAATTTCTTCACATTTCTGTAAATTGTGCTCTATAAACTTCGATCAATTGTAAGTAGTCTCGTCTCCAACCTGCTCTAGTCTGGCCCCACACACATAAATAATAAATCTCTGCGATCATGATCAAACTAAAATGCTAATAATATTTCAACGTGAACGCTGGGTGATAAATATAGGACACCTGGCGCTCACATAAATATCCACACGATACACTGTTTCATAACATCGCCTATATTTCCCATATATCAATATAATTTACGCGTTTTATACTTCGATGGGTAGGCCTGGAATTATAATTTTAATATGTGCATTCTATTTGTGTGGATTTAAAAAGGGTAAACAAAAGCGAAACTGCTTCTGTTCAGAGACATTTTAGGAGTCGGTGACATAAAAACATTTTGTATTGTATTTTTTAGGATTATCGGTTGTGATACAGGTTCCGAGGCTGGCCAGCCGCGTTTTCAGAAGATTAAAGACAGCAGGAAAAACGACCATCGGTGGAAGAATCGGCGAGTAACATCCCAGTTTCACAAAGCCTAGCTATCGAAGGTTAGATAAGATTCACCGAGAGGTATTTAATTTTAACAACTGATTCAGACGAATTGATGCGCACATCGCTGTAAGCAAGTCAGACACGTTCATTAGTAATGCAAGTTTTCTCGATGAGTAAAGTCTATATCACTTCCTTTTTACAAAAATACTATACGAAAGCAATTAGAATTTATTCAACCTGTATTAAGTATTTAAGTGAATTACCTGAACCATAAACACTTCATTGGCGATCACAAATGGAATGGGGCCGACTCCAGCAGCGTCCATAAAAATTCCAAGCGATAGGGCTACGACGGGGATCCAGCCTACTGAGCTCATGTTGTAGCCCTGGTTCCTGAAGTAGAAGTAGGTGCCGAGCGTGGCCAGCCCCAGGCCGAGGATAGAACACGAAGAAATGAAGAGGATCTGAAATGGACGTACGGAGTATAAAAATAATCATCAAAGTTTTATATGAATTATGCACGACATGGCAACAGAGGAAATTAACATACCGAAAGATGTCCTGTTTACAAACGCACCATGTCATCACATCATCGATTTTTGTAGAGAATTAAGATGATGTTGCTGAATTAAACTAAAACTAAATAATAATTGATATAGATTTGTTACGAACGTGGATAACTGAGAATACATGAGTACAAATAATGGAGTACATAAAACCCCATGTACAATATTTCTTGTGTGTCACATTTAACGGCAGAGAAATGATACCTGCAAGCCGAACATGCGACTAATTCTCTCATTTTTCGATCTAAAAACACATGTCCTTTTAGTATAAGGATCTATTTATGTAACATTCCCTATATACTAGTAAATTGCACGTAGGCAGGAAACCTATTTATATAAAACGCCGGTAACCATTTTATAACTAGTTCTCTTGAATAAATCCAACGTGAAACAACTTGAGTTTTTATTGACATCCTGACTTTACTGAGTACATACTAAAATCGTAATACATACCTACATACCTTCACGCACGTATCTACAAATCATAATCATTAATAGGGATTACGGCCAAAACTTAAAAACCTCGTGTTATCCAGAGCTTCAAAGCCATAGAAGTCGATGAGTCCGCACAGATTGTGACTTGACAGTAGATGGAACTTACACATAACACAACACAACATCCGTTTTCGACACAATATTGCAAATGTGTGCTGTACAAAGTTAGGTTTATTGAAAAATATATAAAAATGGTGCACCACAAAGTTTGGTTTATTGAAAAATATATAAAAATGGTGCACCACAAAGTTTGGTTTATTGAAAAATATATAAAAATGGTGCACCACAAAGTTTGGTTTATTGAAAAATATATAAAAATGGTGCACCACAAAGTAACTGCTATGTTTTTAATTAATGACATATTTTAGGGATACCTTATTACGCAAATGCATGTTGACAAAACGACCGACATTAAAATGTTGTCGTGTACATTCATCTTTAGATGTATTAACTCGTGTTTACCTCTCGGTAATTAATTTCAAAACAATCAGCATCCTTAACATGGTACATCAGTAGAGTTATTATTTCTGAATACTCTTCAATGCAGTTCCGCACACGCACCCAAGGTCAGTCTTGTATATATTATTAGCGATGGGTCCACACACTGTACGAAATACTTTAATGAACAATCTTGTTATACGCACACTTCACAGTTCACACGTTGTTTAAAATACATATATAGCAAATAACTCAGTTGATTGCGACGAAGCCCTCACTCAGCAACGCATACAATTAACTGAGAACTGTGTAGGTATAGAAAACGAAACTTCGAGTTCAAACTTCAATGAAATGTAGTTTAACGGTTTAAATTACGACTTAACCACACTTCATTGAACTATATGAAGTGCTAAGCGATTTCGACATGCATCGGGAGTAGGCCAACAAGGGTATCAACATTTTGAAAGCTTCAAGTTGGTGAACGTGCATTTTGTGAAGCGTTCATTACGAAATGAAGTTTTGCCCTTCGCTATATATAAGTAGTCACAAACCTTCCTCCCCAGCCGATCCACCAGCAAGATGGACCCGTAGGTGCCAATTAGCTGTAAGACTCCCACCACAATGGCGGCACTGCCGGGAGACAGGGTGCTGCCGGCGTCAGCGAAGATCTCGCTGACGAAGGAGATGATGGCGAACACTCCGACGTAGCCCTGGATCGTCATTATAATGAAGCACATGCCGAATGCTTTCAGCGTTGCTCGCGATGTTACTGGAACAACAACAGCTTCCATGAGCGGGTAGATCTAGCGATATTTCAAGAGTTACATATATTTGAGGGTTAGGACGGTGGTTAAATGATTGGCGTGATGATGGTTATTGAATTGGATACAATGAATGAAGATGTAGAAGGTGTGCGTGTATTATGAAGCGAGTCGGCGGTCTCGCTCGGCGCGCGTGGGTCGGCAAGACCGTCTTTGTGAAGCGATGCAACAGGAGAGAGAGCTTGGCAGTGAAGGATTAGGAACTTTCTCTAACATTAAGTAAGCATAACATATAAGCGAATGCTCCCACATCGAGTTTCCTCAGTGTGGCAGTAGTAAAAGCGATCGCCAGAAGACTCCGATGCCACCAGCGGTCTCTATCTTTACAGACACGGTGCGCGTGCATCGCGATTGGATGCCGAATTCACGCGCTAAATGTAATTTCTTCACCAGGCCGCCCTAGACGAACTTCACTAGTCAGCAAGAACTCCCGTTTTGCAATGTAATTTTGACAATTTAATTAATTAAAGTGTGCTTACGGAGTGTGTAGGCATCTTCGATGTCTGTGATATTATTATTCACCAATGTTGCTTGGTTCTGCATTAGAAGACATTATGATTTCTGGAGGAAAAGCAAAATGTTTTCTCGACGATGTAAACATTTTGTTCCAAGGAACAAATCGCTAGATCTTGATTTAAAACAAACTGGTATGTACCTGTATTTAATATATATATAGGGTGTGCAATTTGTATGAAGCGTGCCGAACGGCGGGCGGATGAGTCCGCCTGGTGTAGGAGTGGCACACCACAAGGTGCCCGAGGATATAAAAGCGATGGCGCGCGCCGGAGGCGGCCTCTTTTTATTTTCTTCAGCAACCACACTCGTAGCTCCAATTCAGTATAATAGTATTTGTTTCATAATGACGAGTTATTACTTCAACAAGGACCCGGTAATTAATTGTGAACACGTTCGTTGAATCAACTCTTTCTACGCTAATATTAAAACATTACGGGATTAAAATACTTACAAAAGAATTTCCAATCAGGTATATCTTTTTTTGGTTCATAATTTCCATCGACAGATCCGTTAATCTCATTTTGGACAGAATCTACAAAACAAAGAGACATTAATTAAAGTTTGACAGACAGCTGTGTTGCACGTGTCTAGTTGTAACGAACCCACCTACCCGAGTCTTTGTAATTATCCGTGTTGTAGGAGGCTAACAGAAACTCTCGTTGTAAGTTCTCCAATGCTCCGATGGTGACTGGATCTTCTATTGATATGTTTCTTAGCCAAGCAATGGCGCTGGCCGCTTCCTGAAACGTTTTATGTGAGTTTTAAAGGTCATTATTGCATGTGTAGGGGATGCTAGCCACTGTGCAGCCAGATACGGGAGGAGGTCTAGCCCGATCGCCCGCCGACACTCTTCTTCTATTCCACCTCTTCGCCACGGCGAGTCTTGCCCAGCGCTCGAGAGCCGGGCGAGGCCGACTCTGTATTTTTCCTTGTCTACCTCTGTCACAATAAATATCGACACCACCCATTTATAACCTAACCTAAACTAAACCCCAAACATACAATCATATTTAAACATGTTGTGTGTAATGTCTCGTGTCTCGGAGAGTATAGAATTCAGCGCGAATCGCGAATGACTCAGAAATCATAGTCTCGCTGATAGGTCACGTGGACACGGGCCATCAGAAAGTTTTGTGGTTTTCTGAATATAACGAACTGACAAATAGCATGTTTAAGTTGGACATTTACACTAAATATTGACTAAACTTAATCCCATGGACCCGTCATAACGGGAACCATCATCCCGACAATGGAACGCACCCGAAGATATTATTTTAGTTCACGTAACGAAGAGCAACGCTCTGTTTTAAATGTCATAGTTCATTTATGTAATATAAGGCGTATTAGATATTTCTGCCCGGTAAATTTAAGCCTAGTTATATCCCACCTCACACGTGTCTATTATTGCATTATTTCTCAATAAATACAAGTGTTGTAGAATCGAAGTATTGAGAAGAATAAGAAATCATCTGCTGTCTACAAAACATATTTGTTTCACTCTTGTGTGTAACAGACCGCAAGACATGGAACACCTCAATATTGGAAGAGCTACATTACAGTATGTGCTCTCCATAATCTTTTTAAGACGCATTCTCCAAATCCTTTGATGATATTCATTGATGTACAAAGACGACTGATGGTAATCGGAGAGACTGATGGTAATCGGAGAGACTGATGGTAATCGGAGAGACTGATGGTAATCGGAGAGACTGATGGTAATCGGAGAGACTGATGGTAAGTAATCGGAGAGACTGATGGTAATCGGAGAGACTGATGGTAATCGGAGAGACTGATGGTAATCGGAGAGACTGATGGTAATCGGAGAGACTGATGGTAATCGGAGAGACTGATGGTAATCGGAGAGTATGATGGTAATCGGAGAGACTGATGGTAATCGGAGAGACTGATGGTAATCGGAGAGACTGATGGTAATCGGAGAGACTGATGGTAATCGGAGAGACTGATGGTAATCGGAGAGACTGATGGTAATCGAAGAGGCTGACGGTAATCAGAAATGTGGTAAGCTCGTGAGGAAGAGATAGACTTTCTACTCGCTGGACCGACCAGGTCAAGGAAGCCATAAGCTTTCACATCAACTCATGGAATTAGGCAGTTCAGTGACAAATGGAAGACACATTTCATGGGGTCACGTATTCAGCAATAAAGGGAACCGATTAAAGAAGATGACTAGATATATATAGAGAAGTATGCCGTAAGTATTTAACCTTGCACCCCATCACAGGATTTAACTGATATCTACGGGGTTATTACGGGAGTCATACTCCTGTGGAGGTCTATCTCCTCCATAATCATCAACACCGCCGACGACCCCTGAACGTACCTTGCTTCAAAAAAATACTCAAAAACACACCCGGTATCGACGACAAAATGTGCCAATAAAATGCTCCCGCATAGTATATTTTTTATGGTCAAATTAAGAGCCAGGAAAATCTTACCCCATACTTTTTAGTTTTCACCAAAAACGTTGGAGTTTCCGGCATGGAGAAGAATCCGATGAAATAGATAACAGGCACCGCGAGATGTATCCAGAGCACCGTGACGTATGGAAGAAAGGCTCCAATGATGTATGCGAAGAGGACACCAGCATTGAGAGCCAGGACGGTCAAAGATCCCAACGACCCTCGAACTCTGACACTTCCAATTTCCAAGGAGTACATTGGTGCTATCAGCAAACTTCCTCCTCCACCGACACCGGCTAGTATTCGGGAGACGTACATCGCCGCCACGGAGGTGGCTGCCAATTTCAGGATCCAACACAACTGCAACATTTTAACAAATACAATTGGTTATTAAAAAGTTGCCGATGTTCAATTATATAAATTAATTTTTCTTTAGGATTACAATTGCAAGTCATACTGTACTAACTTTTGAATTGTATTAAATTGGTAAAACTAATCTAATACAAATATAAGTTAAAGAATCGTAAATTGTTAACACACAACGTATGGAATGGCTATGAGAAGTCCAGTCCATCTTCTGCCGAGTCTGTCAGCCAGCAGCCCCGAGACCAGCGAGCCCAGCAGCCCGCCCACGCAGAACAGGGAGGCCACCGCGGACACCTCCTGGGCCGAAAGCGGAGCCCCCAGGGGCGAGTGCTCGCCCTGCAGGGTGCCCAAGGAAGGAGACACCCAACCGATTGCAGATCCGTAGGAAAAGGCGCTCATGCATACTAGGAGAATACCATAAAAATGGTGTTAGATAACATTAATAATATTTGATACCCTGCAAAAACACTGTAGGTATTTCGGTTTTTACAAATGTTGATCGATAGGCGGAACGTTGGCCATATTGGATGATACACAATGTTATCAAACAAATGACAGATATCTCATAGAGACGAAGCTATTTTTATTAATGGAAATATATGCAAGTACACAACTCACGACCTGTCATCGGCTGGCTTAAGTGATCACTTTACACAATGTAACGTTCACCATTCCACCCAATCTATTCTATTCTTTATATTAATATTCAACACTACGGCTGGTGAAATGTCAGTTGCGTATTGTTAGAAGGTTAGGTTTGACACGCTTGTATTCCTTTAATTAAAAGTTTTTTTTTCATATCTTTTGTATTGCGCTACATTATTTAATTATTTTTGTATGTCATGTAAGGTTTGACAGATTATACATTATAATTAATAATATTTATACCGAAATTTTTTTTTTTAAATTATCCATCACAATTTGCTTATTTAATGTTCGAAAAATATACAATTGCTAGGCACTTAAATTTAATATTTCGGGCGATTGTCCCAACATCGTATTAAAGGTAAGAAAGGTCCAGGTTCAAAACCTTGCGGGAGTCCGACAATTATTTAATAAAATATTATTATTTTGAATTTTTTTTTGTTATATCTTTTTATAGTTCCAGATATGATGGTGACTTACTCATATTTGAGTGGGAGATTTTAATAATTTAGCTGTTTAGAATGGCGTCTAATTGACTTAATCCCGAAGATTGTTTTATTACCTAACTCATGTATCACAAGACGAGATGGGATGGAACGTCATCAAATATTTGATAGGCTTCATTTTTGATAAAGTACTGACATCGAAACATTTAAATAATGAATGACGAGATACTGTCTAAGATCATTTTTAGTGATGGCTACACTTTTTTAGGCATTACGCTTTAATTTATTAATGAGCCCTGATGTTATGTATGTCCACAACATTTTAAAGAAACAGTTAGCTGAATAGAAAAAATTCTCAAATATCTTCTAAATATTTAGTAGGTCTTTGATAATAAGCGTGACACGTTACGTGGAGTTAGGTATGTATAATATTATTTTTTAGCACATTGATTGTTATCGGTATATTAAGGAATGGTATAGGTACCAAATACCATCAGTTCTATGCCATCAATTATAAGACACACCCTTACTTTATTTATACCATGTTAATAAAAAATAAAAATAATATGTAAACATTATTATAACAGACAAAGTCAAAATAGGCATATTATTTATGTAGTATCATAATTTTTTTCAAATTCAGTGTCCCATTTTTCAAAATCACTTTTAGACTCAGTTCTACTAGTAATTTTTATAATACTAAGAATTTTACAGCGATTGTAAGACGCCATCGATTATAGACGCATATAGAAATTTGGCAATTAGTATATTTTCATAGATCTGCACAATCAAAAGTAAGAAAGAAATCGCAATCGGAAATAAATGATGTATATATAATATATACCTATAACAGCAGCTATGTATTGGTTTCTAACACTTGTTGTCTCATCTTCCTTGTAGTCGCTCGCTGCTGTTGGCGGCGGCGGGTGCATCTTTCAAGAGTCTGGTCCGATGATGTGCTTAATTCAGGCTAATTCAGGCACTGTCTTCCCAGTCTGTAACCAGTCAACTTTTAGGAGGAACGAAATGCCAGCAGAGCCACCAGAATGTTAATAGTTCATAGGTGCTGGTGGAGTATGCTGCGATGGACAGCTCACAAAACAAACAGCTTCATATTAAAATAAGTAAATTGCGTCTGTTTGTCTTCCAATAAATGCATTTTGTGATATTTTGGAATCTTAGAAATATAGATATAATGGGGTCTGTTGACTAGGGTCCCAGATTTATGAAAGAGCGTTAACACGGCGAAAGCGTTTGTCTTCAAGAAGCTGTGATATAATGTGGTCTGTTTTATTTTAATTGTTTAACACTACAAAATTCCCAGGCTCGAGAAAACACCTCACTGGAAATCGAATCTGGAATCCTCGGTATGAGAAGCCAGCACCTTGCGCACTGGGTTATAAGACCGTCAGCAAAGTGGAAGTGGTGAAGCGGCTAGCTTCAAAAATGCCACAAATCAGAACTAGGTTTATAGGTCACTTTCGATTAAAAACAAAGCCAGATCATGTACAGCGGAACGCAATAAACAGTTTTGATATCACATGGAAGACATGCACGTCTCATGCAGGTTTGGAACTGACCTAAGAAAAAATAGGCCGGTGGATATTCTGCTTAGGTAAATCCAAATTCTTTACGAGAATCACAGAAAATGTCAATCGTATCTGACTCAAATGATTTGTGGATATAATAGTTTTGAATGCACCGTTGCCTCGTGGAACCTTCACACGTAACAATGGTGCGATGGTCCACCGAGTCCCACAATTAAATTAGACTCTCCACCGAGGAGGTGCTAAACTACTGGTCAATTATTTACTCTCTCGTACAAAGACGTGGGTGAATTGGTTATGTACAGAATGGCCCAAAAAGAGTGAGAACATTTCGTAAAATGTGATGTTTGGAACAGATATTTATGCTTGAACGAAACTAATGTACTGTGCCTTCAGCCTATCCTCCCTTCCTCACCTGCCACCGAGTCGACCCTGAACCGGTGCGGTAACGAGTAAATTTCGTAGTATATCAAACGAGTGAGACGTGTGTCTAATCCAGTGCAATCTGAAGGACACAAGACCCTGAACTTGTTTGTGTTACAAAACCTAAAGTTACAGTCCACCTTGGAGGTGCCAGAAGATCGGGACTGTGGTGAGTGGAACTTCCTTCCGAATATCCTATTTCTTCCGGCATCTGTGCTTTTACACAACAATTACATCAAAATTAGTTTAACCATATCAACAATAGCTTAAATGATATATATTAATTTTCCCATTGTTTATATTTGATTTCTTCAAATTGTTGCCCACAATGACAAAAATCACCGCAGAAGACCGTATTCTGATCAAAAATTTGCGAATTGAAAAACGTCGGGGTGCTAGGAGAATGATTAAAGAGTTTCAAAACGAAGCCTGGAGTGTAGCTAGACATTACAGCAGGACGAAGCTCCATCTCACACAGTCAGAAATACAATCAACTTTCTTCGTCGAGAGAATGTTCGGTGGCCAGGTTTAAACCCACTAGATTATGTAATATGGAGTGTTTTCATGATTTCTGATTAGCTAAATATTGTGAAAAAAAAATTACATTAAGAATTATAATTATGTTTTGTAATAACTGGTGCGTTACAAGATATTCTCAATTTTTTTGGGTCACCCTGTATAATATAAGAAAACTTCAGTGAAGTACGAAAGAGAAAATGAATTGTATTTGGTTGAAATCCATTTGAGAGTGTGATACGTGCTTACCACATCGCAAACACCACATATAAAGGGAAATGTTCTGAAGTAATAGATATAATAGTTCAGACGCAAACGTGTCCACGTGACAACGCGGTAGAAACCAGGAACACTAAGTCCACCGCCATAGGGACGTCATTTGAAGCCGACAGCCGGGCTCGCCCCGGCGCTTGATCAGATATGAGTCCCGATCGCATATAGCGATAGCTTTGCTACCTCTTTATTCACGACTATCGAAGCAACACTCGTTTTATTTCTCCACCTAATTCTACATACCTACCTCATTGGTATGAAACGCTTCTTCTTTTCTCCATCGTAATATCCTCGGCGGAGCACCATAGCCAAAACTGTCCGGTGCCATTTGCTCCGACTTTCAAGGATGCCTGATGGCTTCTTGAAGTGAGCCAGACTTTATCATGTCCATATTTTTCAGTGCGAGTATTGTGAAAGATAGACGTTGCTCAAGAACTATTTCTTGTAAATTGGAGCTGTTTAGTCTTTGAGCTGCGTATACCAATCATATATTTATATGCTTTTAATATGTCTTATTGTCTGTGTCTAATATAATTTAATATAATTTCCGGTGGAGGTAATCGTTTGTATTTACCTATTATAGTCTATGGGACAAATGAGTTTTTGCTTTCACTAAATATATAAAGGTTCTGTTAGTCTTTTGACAACTGTTTTGTGTGGTGCACGTCACATTAAACTGTTGTTCCCAACCTTTAAAATGGAGAGTCAAAAAGTGCATATTTGTCATGTGATGTTTTGGGAATTCAAACAAGGCAATATTACTACGGCATAGCTGAAAAAATATGCAGTTCATATGGTAAAGGACTACTGATAATGGATCGGACACCCTACCAGATCCAGATTCATGGAAAGAAAGCGAGTTGTTGAATTCAAATTAAACGATTACTGCAGATACATACTGTTTACGTGAATGCCTTCGATAGCTGGTTCCCAGGTTTCCGATCGACAGTAAGGGCTTATATGATATATGAACACAACACTAACTTTTTTATTGTACTTGCTGATTTTCTGGTCCGACGTTGTTGTACTTTTGGCTGGGTAGATTTCGACCGACCGAAGCGCGCACTTCCGACGATCGGTTTATTTGGACCTCTGTACTGGTCGAAGCACGGGCTGTAATTGATCCTTTATGTCATGTATTGTAAATATTATTTATTTATTTACTAATAAAGTGAGTCACCCGGGGACAATTGTATCTTTGTATCGCTCTGTCAATATGCGGGGCGCTATCAGTCCTGGGTCCGCCCTCATCGATCCGCCTGTCGTTTACCGTCCTCTCGCATTCTTCGTAAAATGGCGGCAATACTCACATACACACACGCGCAATATTATCAACCAGGAAACCCAGTGGTGCCAATCTTGAGCTTCGATGGTTTGTTTTACCACATCCACACTACTTCTCGGACCTTGCACCGACCGACTACCACCTTTTCTGTCCTTACAGAACTTCAATCCTGAAGAGCAAGTTAATAAGACTGTCGAAAATTTCTTCCTGTTCAAACCCACCTAATTTTATGAGGAAGGAATTGATAAGCTGCCAGTAAGATGGGAGAAGGTCATACAATTATCATTAATTCATATCATTCTGTTACTTTATGAAAGCAAAATAAATGTTTGATAAAAAAAAAATAAGCTATTTATGACTCGATCTAAGTTTGTTTGATATACTTAGATGTGGCAATCTTCATCTTACAGATTCGGACTTTTTGAAAATATGAGAGATATCCCGAAATTACTTGTTTTGTTACGCTACTGCATATTTAAATATAATTATCGTCACTTCGAGTCGACAAGACACAAACGGGTAACAAATAAAGTACATATGGTACATACACCCTCAGGGGCGGAACAAGGGGTGGGCGAGAGAGGGGAGCGGCCCAGATTAGGGCGCAGAAGTGGAACTTTTTAGGATGTGCAGAATTGTAATAAATTAATTAAATTAATTGCGTTTAAAGGGCGACACGGGAAACACATCTTCGCTCAGAACAAATTGGTTAAAAATATGTCAAATTAAAATGAAAAGATCGAGGTGGCTTGGACACGTCTTGCGAATATCACAATGAAGATTACCAAGATGTATCTTCGCGGCACGATTAACAATTTTGCACATAATATACGATTATACAATAATCTGCATTTCATTTCACCCCAAACGTCCACAGCATTATAGATAACTAATTTTTAAAAAACAAAGTAAAATAATTTACAATAAATTTTATACAAATTTTGTTAATAAAATAAAGCGGGCGCTAAATCGCCTCTGCATACCTCTATAGATATAACAAATTACGGTTTTATGTCCACACGATCTGAAATAATTCAGAATGTTCTGCTTCCGTGTCACCATTTTTGAACCGAAATATATTCGATAATAGATTTATTTAAATGAAAACATATTTTTATTGTGATAATGCAGGTTCAGAACATAGTTTTGTGGTATTTTTAACAGATATTAAATTAATCAAAAAATCTATATATTGAAAAAATATTTGGTTGCTAACGGAATTCGAACCCGGACCATTTCCTATCCGGTAAAACGTGTCACTATTCCATTAGATTAAGAGATTACGTTTACAACAAATCTGAGACTATTAATCTGTATATTTTTATAATTTATTACATTTAGCATTTTATCATGCTTTAGGTTTACCCGTGCTGAGGCAAACATTTTACATTATTAACACACACAGGCTGCTCACTCACTGATGTTAGGGCTGAGGTCTTGCCGTGCTCATTCTCACACTTAAATTTCTTGTAGAACACACATTGACTCTGCGTGTGTTAATATTGAAGGGGTAACCACGATATGAACAAACGCTCGATCTGATTTTTCTTAACCAGAATTTTATTACGTCTGTGATGCCTAATATTTTCTGTATATTTAGGGAGAGAATTATATTATTTGGATACTACAAAAACATAACTTTTTTCCCGTACGTTATTAACCATAACATTAACAGTCAAACATCCCATTAGCCCTGATAATTGAGGATTCGAAACGTCGACCAGAAAGGCCGTGAATACCCTAGGAATTGCTAAATTATTTTTCTTTGAGATTTTTGTATCATTGGAATTTTCATGGAAACCCCAGATGTCCTCATTGTTGAATATGTAAACCCTCAATTAGGATGTTTTTAGCGAAGACTTGAACAATATCTAGTATCTCCAGGCTGTTGAAAAGTATATAAGAGCTTGTTCTCACTGGTAGTTTGAATATAACCTTTAGTTATATTTTTTAAGCTGTAACCAGTAGTCTTAGGGCAGTTTTTGTAGTGCGTCCCCATCCTACTATTCCATATTCAATGCTGGATTGAGCTAGGGTGTACAACTGTGTCAATTAATGATAATTACATTGTGTAATAACTTTCGTTTTACTACAAATTCCCTTGGTGTTCTATCCTCTGATTTTTGTCGTGTTATCTCGGGTACGGATTCCTTGTAAGAGAAATTCGGTATTTATAGGTAATAATTAACGTTTATTACAATGTGTAAGTATAGAGATATAGTCTTAATAATGCGAAAGAGCTGTGATGAGAGAGAGCTCCCAACTGATGCGACGACTTTTAAGGCTCGCCTCCTCCCACTCATCCTCACACTTCCATGGCTGACATAAAGTGACAGTTTTCACACATTAATTGTACCGAAATCACTATACAACGTTTTGCGTTGTAACATCATCGTCAGTTTTGCATCATCAGAAGTCTACATTCATGGAGACATTGTATAAAGCATATATCCTAGAGTTAAAAAGAAAATACAGTTTACTTAGATAACTTTATTATTGACCTTTAAAAAGAATCCAAATACAATATGTATGTACATTCAATAATTTTTCTAGTGAGTCAGCTTATATATGCACCTCTTCAACGATGCCGTTTCTCGGATTTCCATCTTCAATTGTCTTCTTGGAAGATCTCCCGTCAAAATGTTGCAGGATCTCGTCCAGCGTCTTCCCCTTTGTTTCCGGAACCAAGAAGATGGTGTAGACAGCTCCGGACAAGGCAACAGCGGAGAACGCCCAGAATATGCCGTCAGAACCCATGGCGTTTTCGGCTGCCTTGTAGAACTGGGTCTCTATGAACGACGTCACCCAGATCCATAAGTTCAAGAATGTTACAGCTATTCCGTGTGCCTGAAATCAAGATCATTATGATACACTTCCTCCAATTGTCGATTCGATCAAACTGCGTCATTTTTTGAAAGTTGTATATATGTTAATATGCGGAGATTGATGGGTGAGAATGGTGAACGTTATATTTATGTAAAGTGATCGCAGGTCACATCATAAGTGACAGGTCGCAAGCCCTGTAATTACACATACTTCCATATATTCTTCTTCTTTCAAACAGGCAATCCACCCTTCAGTGATTTGTGCCATTAAACAAGTTTAAACATTATTTCATAGAAAGCAGTACAACAATATTATAGAATAGGGAATATTGCGTTACAAGTTAATACCATTGACGTTCAAGAAATTTGCTATTATATAGATTAAATGTGGCGAGTTGAGGGAAAGAAGATGACACAAGTTAACTGGGAGTTGAAAATTACCATTAACTTTCATATATTTTCCATTAAATATAATAAAAAATAGCTTCGTGTATATGCGATATCTATTAGTTGTTTAATAACAGTGCCTTTGTAGATGGAAATCCAGTAATTATGTGTTCTTAGGCATGTTCAAATATTGCTAGAAATACGTTTGGTTTGGTGCGCCAACGGGGTGTTAATTGGGTTAAATTAGTTTGTTTTTGTGCGTCTAAAGGTTGTGCTCGCACTAAACATGGTAGGAATGTTTTATGGAGCTTGTTTTGCGCCTGTGATTGGCTAATTTTGATGTTTAGATTTAGTAAATTTGGTGATGTTGATCTTATGTTTTTGTTCATATTTACTACCAGTTTTCACATACAAAAGATGGATGAATAGATATAGAAACTAGGCTAAGTGCTTTTAGGACTAGCTTAGTGGTTCGTGATTCCATAACGACCTGGACACTATTCGAATGTCTCACCACTAGAACAAACCAGCATGTAAAATAATTCTGATACGACAGTGGCAATATTTCTAAACATATTAGAGTAGACGTTCAAATCATTGCAGTCAGATAGCAACATGACTAGTTTCATCAATTTATTAATAAATGTAAGTGTTGCCGTAAGTACCTTCGATAGTTAGTCCTGGGTTTTCTATTGGTATTGTTGAATATATGAATTCAATCCATGTAAATAAAAGACACCGACCTTGTGAAACTGGGCTGTTAGACGCCGATGGTTGCAATGATGCGATAATATTCAAACCGAAGCCGTATCTCATCGGAAGCAGTTAAGCATTTCTTTTCTGTTTTTAAATCTACACAAAGAGAATGCACATATTTAAAATCTGTACCGGGCCTACCCATCGAAGAATAAAAACTCAACTTAGTTTTATACAGCTAAAAAGTGCTGAAATCGATGTAAAATACATTCACAAGATACAAAGTATATACAAAGCCTATCTTTTTTTTTTTTTTTTTTGATTTTATATGTATATCTTTATAATTAATATATTTAATTCATATTTAAAATATCACAGACCTATGTTCTGAATAATTACAACTTCACAATAAGAATGTGTTCTCCTAAAAAATAATAAAGTTGTATCAATGTGTCCAAAATTTAATAAAAATGAATTGATAATTCTGGCGTCTACTATCAGATTTACTTAAAGGTATTTTGAGATTCTGTAAAAATAAGGTAGATGGCTCTGTCAAATGATGGAACGATTAAATGTATTGATTTCAAAAAAGGTAACATATAGGGTCAAAAAATTGTCACTAAAAATAATGCCGCTGTAGCTTAGTTGGATAAAGCACCTCCCCCGGTTAGGGAAGAGATCCAGGTTCGAATACCGGTAGCGCAACAACAATATTTTTCGATAAAATTGATTTTATATGTATATCTTTATAATTAATATATTTAATTCATATTTAGCCTATCTTATTGTTATAATGGGCGTTAAAAATGAATCACATGTTTACAGATCCCGACTTACTTGGACCACAAACACTTCATTAGCAATGACAAATGGAATTGGACCGACGCCGGCAGCATCCATAAACACCGCCAGCGACAGGGCCACGACAGGAATCCAGCCAACTGAAGTCGTGTCGTAGCCCTGGCTCCTGAAGTGGAAGTAGGTGCCGAGCGTGGCCAGCCCCAGGCCGAGGATGGTGCAGGATGCGATGAAGAGGATCTGAAAATACAATTAATGGAAATATTTATAAAATGGTCCTCAAACTTAGTCTAAAGAAATATATTAGTAAATTTTTGTAGAAGGTAAATTTGATCATAATTAAATCATTGACTTCGCCGCCGACGTTTGCATTTTTGCGTGCCCTTTGCCTACTAACCATCTCAGCCATCTTTGACAATGGTACATCCTTAAATATCTGGTGAGACGCTCTTTCCGATTATTCCATCTTCTATATTTGCGATTTGCAACGCGTAGATCTAATCGAGATCTCTCGTTTGAGACTAAAACCAGTGTTGTAGCTGCTCGGAGCCGTGAGCTGTATTTATTGGAAAATTGCGCAAGATCGGTGCAGGAATTTCAGAAACGCCTATGCTCAAAGACTGGTGCAAAATGTCTGAAAAAGAAGAGGCACAACGCCACTAACCTTCCTCCCCAGCCGATCCACCAGCAAGATGGACCCGTAGGTGCCAATTAGTTGTAAGACTCCCACCACAATGGCGGCACTGCCGGGAGACAGGGTGCTGCCGGCGTCAGCGAAGATCTCGCTGACGAAGGAGATGATGGCGAACACTCCCACAAAGCCCTGAATTGTGATGATGATGAAGCACATACCGAACGCTTTAATTGTTGCTCTCGAAGTAACTGAAATAGAACAATTGTATCAGGCAGAGTTAAAGTTAAGTACAAATAAAAGTTCAATTGATAAAAAATGGGATAATTCTTTCCAATCTTTCGACAAATGCCTTTATTCCAACAGACGTTTCGTGTTATTGTGAATTCACCACCTGACCGACCATTACGTCCATCTTAGCAGCACCGAGCACCCGATCTTCGACGTATTTCAAAATGTAACATATACGAGTAATCTTGATATTTGTAATCTATTAACAATATGATTTCTATGATTAGCCTTGGCTTAACTGTCTTGAACTTTTGAAATTTAGAAGCACACCTGGTGTATATATTTGGTGAACGTATCAATCTACTGAATGTCAGAAATCTTATTTCTAACAGGTGCATCTGAACGTAATATCTTTTTTGCACATGTTCAGGATGATGAAGAAGCAGAAAGCGAAACATATTTTAATAGCTTTATTAATTTCATATCTAGAATTATCATCAACGGTATTCAATTTAAGTGCAGTTAAATAAATCTTATAATATGATTAATGTGTGAAGGTAGGTGATGAAATAAAAAGTGGTCAGTCTCGCCACCGCGACTCCTGTCGGCGGGAGCCTGGCCCTCGGGTCCAGATGTCGCCTGTGTCGTCGGTCAGCTGGTAGCGGCGATGATGGCGGTAGATTTGAATCACCCCTCCCACAAATGTAAAACAAGTTGTGTTTCTGGTGCAGGATAAAACAAAATCTATACATGTAAACATGCCTTTGGTTTTATCAACTATTTTGAGATTCATTTTATAAAATGTTCTATATTTGAGTTCACGACCGTTATAGCAAACGGATCTAAAATAAAAATCATGTACTTACGAAAGAACTTCCAATCGGGTATATCTCTTTTTGGTCCGGAACCTACAAAAATTAAATATAAATTACAAAAAATTTGGCTAACAGCCATAGTGCATAAGTGAGGATATCAAAAAATACATTATTTGCCTGAGTCCTTGATAGATTTGTCGTTGTTGTTCATGTTCTTGGATGCCAGGAGAGCTTCCCGCTTCAAGTTTTCCAGGACTCCAACGGTGACAGGATCTTCTGTCGTCGTGTTTCTTAACCAAGCGATGGCTTTGGCTGCCTCCTGAAACATTTAACATAAATATCATAAATGAGACTTTAATTTCTCGAGTCAGAGTTTTGTCGGTAAAGCTCAATATATATACAAAAAAATACAGTTCCCTTCGTGCTCAACTCTGTACTGTCCTTTACACGCTTTAGAGACCAATCTTTGCCCCTTCCATTCATAATTCACAAGGAGATAAGTATAAGAGAGAGCAACGACATTTTATTAAATATTTCACATGTTTTTAGCTCCGAAACTGTACAACACACTTAACACTAACTGGAAATCGTTCACTTCCAATAAGATTACGCAAATATGGACTCAATCGGGTAGAGATCAATCAGAAGCATCGCTATCCAACATTCTAACATAATCATTATACAGTGCCTACACTAAAAATTCACTAGTTCTACAACAATCTCACTACATTTATGTTTCTCTATTATTATTTTCATTTATGTCGAATCTTTATCTTTATTGAATTAAATAACACCACAACAGCTACTATAACACAGACAGCAGTCTAGCAAAGTAGCCAGGACAATGCTGCATATATCAGAGGTGGAGTCTACTCCATCCCGCACAATGAACTACGAGTATATACTTAATTGCAATATAATTGTATCTTATGTTTGTCATGTTATATTAATCGTTATATATATCGATATTCACCTCTATTACAACAAAAACATGTATTACGTATCAATAAAGTCTAATTAATAAATAAATTCAAGTGAATAGGCAGAATGATCTAATGATGAATGATGTTAGCTTGTGTGAAGCGCAAAAACTTTTTGAAAATATTTAATTAGGGTAGTAAAGCATTGTGTTTCACGAAATTAAGTATTAAAATTAACTTCGTAAAACACAATGTTCATTTAAACATCCTTCGATAGCTAGTTAGTTGGTTCTGGGTTTTCTATCGGTAACGCGAGTATGCAACTCCAAGATAGTGTAGATAAAGCCACAAACCTGTTTTGTATGGTTGCGATTTCCTGGGTGCTTTCTGATCTGCACTGTATCTCCTGGGTCAGATCTGCTGATTCAATTCAAGCGCCTATGACACGTGATTTGGAATACCCACATAAAACCGGAGGTACATACTTCGCATTTTCAAAAACCCAGTACTGTGCCAACCGAAGCATGTACATGTTAAAGCACAAAAATGATATGGTTTTAGTTACCTACCTGATATTTCTTCCCCTTTACCAAAAACGTTGGCGTTTCTGGCATGAAGAAGAAGCCTATGAAGTAAATGACTGGTATGGCGAGGTGCAGCCACAGAACCAAGTCATACGAGAGATAGGCCCCGATGACGAAAGAGAAGAGGACCCCGGCGTTGAGCGCCAGGATGGTAATGGATCCCAACGAACCTCGCACTCTGAGACTTCCGATCTCCAAGGAGTACATTGGAGCTATCAGCAAGCTTCCTCCTCCACCGAGACCGGCCAGTACTCTGGCTGTGTACATTACAGTTACTGAGCTAGCAGTAAGTTTCAGGATCCAGCATAACTGGAAAAAAATATTACTGTATAATTGAAGAAAAATGTTTTATTTCATTTAACATTTTTTGTTTCACACCATCTCGTACATATCAAAAAAAAAAAAAATTTTAAATTTCCATAGATGCATAATGGCTGTATGAGAAGACGTTCTTCTATACACAAACAACATGATCATACCAAAAATTTCTGTTAGATTCTGGTTTCTCTCTGCGTTCACAGAGTAGATCCAGACAACCAGTTCATCGTTTTGATCATTTTTAATCTAATGAGATATAAAATGATTAAAATTAATGAATTGAGCTTGAGATCCATACAATTATTAATATCTTTAAGTTTAAACAATCGCTGAGGTCTCTTTATTTTATTATATTTATATAAAATCACATTGATTTATACTGTGGAAGTCTATTGCCACCACAGCAATCACCACCGCCGACTAAACAGAGAACCTTACAGTCGCAAAAACACGCCCGGTACCGACGCCACCATGTGCCAATAACACGCAGATTCATTTGCCATTCGCCCACAAAATTAGCAAACATTAATGTACAAAACAATTTCTCTTAATGCATACAAGATAGTTATTATAAATTCTGACTAAGATAAGAATTCCCAAGTACTAGTAAAAGCATACCTACAGCATAAGGGATGGCTATGAGAAGTCCAGTCCACCTTCTGCCGAGCCTGTCAGCCAGCAGCCCCGAGACCAGCGAGCCCAGCAGGCCGCCCACGCAGAACAGGGAGGCCACCGCGGACACCTCTTGGACCGTCAGCGCGGCTCCCAGGGGCGACAGAGGACCCTGGAGAGTCTGCAGAGAAGGGGACACCCAGCCGATTGCAGACCCATAAGAAAATGCGCTGGCACTTACTATAAACGTTAAATCAAGTTATAAAATAACAGATTATGTCCTGAGCAGATTCCACACCACATCTTGAAGCAGTGACAAAATAACTCTACAGGTGTGTTGACGCAAGTCGAATGTTACCTGCGATGTCCTTCGTCCCAATGTCTGGCCGACCTTTCACCTGGGCATTGGGCGGACGGCGAGCAGTGGAATTTCGAGTCTCAAAAGTCAACACGCGCGTGGTGCCGCCGAGATAGATTATCGCCATGCGTTAACGTTATCCGGACCGGGAAACGGAATTCGCCAGCATCTGACCACACCAGACTATCTTTCTTCAGCGCGAGTCGAGGAAAGTGCAAAGTGCCATCCAGCTAATGGATTCCAAAATACCCCAAAGCAGACAGTATAAGTTGCTACTTCCCCTAAAATGAAATCAGCCAATCACAACGTTTGTTGATGATTACATGATCTAAAATCCAGTATGGCTGCCAGAACGATATATATAGAAAAAAAATACGTAACAGAATTGTCTCTTCAAAAAATTTTGATGTAAACAAACATTTTGTACATTTGCTTTCAAAATATATGTTTTCAATCATAACTCAGTCGTTTTAGGGGGTTTTGGAATTGGGCACTACATATGTACATACATATTTAGTGTCATATTTACCTATAGTAGCAGCTATGTATTGGTTTCGAACATTTGTAGACCCGTCTTCTTTGTATGGACACACTTCTGGTGCTGATGATGGATCCATTTCCTTCACTTTTTCTAACTAAAATATGGGTTACAACAAACGTTCTTACCCTGAGTCGAGAGCACTTATCTTAGAGTTGGCAAGACTTGTGCCGGATTTACCGCTCAGTACGTGATAACCTAAATGGATAATGGGAAATTTTAAACAATCTAGAATTTCGGGAACGGTATACCGTCCAGGATATTCTGAGAGAGGAGGCTTCAGTGGGCAGTATGGAGAGAGTAGATGAGTCCCGTAATACACATAAAGTCCTCGCACACAAACCGACAGGATCCGTAAGGATTCGAAAAAGTAGCGATTTAAACGATTCAGGTTATTTAATACCAAAAAAATGGTTTGTTATTATTTACATTCTCTCACGGTTACACATATTGAACTTGACCAAAAATTACATTTACAAATTCAGTTCACTATAGGCACCAAAGATCACAAAATCTAATTATTGAATTTATTAAAAATCACATGTTCACTTAGGTTCGAAAGAACTGAACACATCACTCCGATGAAATGTAACAGTTTCGAGAGTAGACATGTAATAGGAGAAACGAGGAGCAGCGGTAGTAGCAGATAAACCAAGGTCAAGGTCAGAGATTTGACAATAATGACTTA
Organism: Eubasilissa splendida; assembly: GCA_031772225.1. Classification (NCBI taxonomy): domain Eukaryota; kingdom Metazoa; phylum Arthropoda; class Insecta; order Trichoptera; family Phryganeidae; genus Eubasilissa; species Eubasilissa splendida. Next base: position 16,847,178 of record CM062869.1, on the reverse strand, counting down.
TGCATTACGGTACAAATTATGTGTTATAGAATTTAAAGTCAGCATACGTTCTCACCCTGACCTGTGGCCAACAACTTTGGATATTAACAGAATCGGTCGAGAATCCAGGCTGCAGAAATGAGATATCTCAGAGGAGTACCGGAAGTGGATTAAATCAGGAATGATTGGAGAAGATCTCGGGACGGACCCGCTGCTGCTCCAAATAGATAAATCTCTTAGCCAAGTTGGCTTGGATATATCCTTCGCGTGAGGAACAGAAGACTATATAATAGATTTTCTCATCAGTACCAGAGGGACGAAGCCGGTAGAACGACCAACGAGAACACGAAAAAGGTAAATCTGCGAAGAAAGGTGAAACTAGCAGCGGCCCCAAGTATCGAAGAAGAAAAAGAAGAAGAAAGTGTCTACGAGCCAGTTAAAGTTGAACGAGTATCACAGAAAACACGCCGCTATATCACTTGAGACCGTTTGCTTTTGTCTGACAAATAAAATAAGACCGTCGGATCATGATCGGGATCAAAGACTGCCGAATAGAAGTGATCTGGCCCGCGTGCGCCGAGCGCTGTGCAAACTGTGTATTTTGTAACTGAATTAGTGTTCTTGCCAACTAGGCTATTGAGCATTTTTCAAATATTTACCTACTCGAACAGAGACGTACAATAACAGATAACAATTGCCTTGTGACATTGTTGATTGAGCCATTTCCCAGACTTCTCAGCCGTCGCACTTGTGTTTTGGATTAGATGTCACGCGTCTGGACTGGAAGATGTTCGACCAATGCACACTCGGCTGCGAAACGTGCAGTCTCAACAAGACATACACCAACTTTGGGCCCCAATGCAGAAATGATCCACTAATTATATATGAATATTAGTGCTGGGTGATTTACATTTATTTCTTGTCCTAGCGGTACACAATGTAGCCTGGAGCTGGCGGAAGAGGAACGAAAGTAGACTGAGTGCAGTGGAAATGAGATCACTTAGGTGTATATGTGGCAGATAAATTTATTACAGAGTAAATAATAAAGAAATAAGGAAAAAAATGTAAAGCTGATCTTAGTATAGTGAGTAAGATTAAGAAATAATCACTTAGGTCATATGGAACGGACCAATGTGAATAAATAGAGAACGTTCGCGGAATACTTGGAATGACCAGGTAAGTGCTTATATGAGAAGATGTATGCATGTGGATGAAGCGATAATCCGCTCTATCCTCTCTGCCTAGCCTACCCCCGCGGGGAAACGGCGTGATGGTAAGTAGATAAGTGAGTAATCATCAGCCTGGATGGATATAAATGAAACAATGTTATAACTCTACTTGAGTATATTAGCACTACTCGAGTTTCGAGAGAAACAGTAACAGTTTAATACTTCACCCGTCGATGAGAGTTACTGTTTCTCTCGAAACTCGAGTATACTATAAACTCAAGTAGAGTAATAATATTGTTTCATTTGTATCCATCCATTATGATATATAATCATCTGCCGTTTTCGATCCACTGCTGGATGAAGAGTTTGACGATTTCACCAGTCCAGCCTGTCAGCTTCTCCGCCGGCCCGTCAGCTTCTCGATTCTCCACGGTTACCATTCGAAGACTGCGCGTGACCAACGGCTGTCCGAACTGTGCGGTGCTGCCCTTTACAGCCATCAAAATGATATTGCCTGCTTTTTGCTGCATTTCGGGCTGCCTGCTAAATCCTCGAATCAGTTGTGTGTACTGATACTGATACTGATACGCCGCCGATGTCGCAAGCAGTACAATAGTACATAAACGTATCACTTCACAGCTGATTCACGAGCGGCGCACCGGGTGTTCCGCAATCCGCATTACTTCAGAATGTTTCTCTCTTCACAGGTCAGTGTCAGAATAGAATAAACAACAAATAATTGCAAACATCGATTCGGAACGAGTCCAAGTTCACCATTTTGTATTTGTAGATCTGGTTGGATAGATTCAAGATGTGGAAATAATATTTTATTGGTAATAATTCTTCGTTTTTAAGATTCTTTTGTCTATTGTTTAAATGTAATTTGAGTGTTTATGTATATATGTAAGAAAATGTTCGATGGCCTCTGTTGCGTAAAAGCATAGATGCCGCAAGAAGCAGGATATTCGGAAGGAAGTTCCACTCACCACAATTCCGATCATCTGGCACCTCCAAGGTGAACTGTAACTTTAGGTTTTGCAACACAATCTCCGTTCAGGGTCTTGAGTCCTTCAGATTGCACAGGACAGACACTTAGACACACGTCTCACTCGTTTGTTATACTGCGAAATTTACTTGTTACCGCACCGGTTCAGGGTCGCCGATCGACTGACACGGCGGCAGGTGAGGAAGGGAGGGGAGGTGGAAGGCACAGTACATTATCTTCGTTCAAGCATAAATATATATCCCAAACAGCCTCATTTATTTTCCATTTTTATGTAGTGCTTGTCGTTAATTCTCTATTTATCTAATATATAGGATAGGATCTTTACACTAATGTAAAACTAATAAACTGAATGTTATTTATCATAATTAAGAAAATACAAGCATTATAAGAAAGACTGCGACCATTAAATTCATTTTCAGTGTGCCACAAAATTGTCATAATATTGAAAATTCTTACATATACGAAATATATTTTCTATTAATCTTGAAGCCAAGAATAAGGAGATGAACGTGCATTGAAAAAAATTTGTAAAATATTAAAAATTAATATTGTTATAAACCATTCAATTTGCAGTACATATGATTAATTTTCTACATTTTTAAAACACTTTTTTGTTAGTGAAAACATATTATTAAAAATAATATACATGCTTTAAGGCTTCAGCTACTATTTAAAATCAAGTTTTATATCAAAAACACAATAATTTCTTACTAAATAATATTTGTATTGATCCAATTAATGAGGGTTTTTTTATTTCAAATCGCCCGAATGCATCCAGAGGGCGTCCCAAAATATGAAATCATCTAATTCTGCGGAAATATGTGGCAGCGAATAACAATGGACAGAGAAGAATAGGAATCACACGGGGAGGCTTTCGTCCAGCAGGGGATAGAAAATGGTTGATAATGATGAATGAGATTTAAGATATTTTGTTGTTTCACCTTAATTTTCTTTATTTTTCTTTTAAAAAATAGAGATGAGTACATGTCATAACAATATTCTTACTATTTTCTAACAAAACTTAATGCTTATAGGACTAACTTGATTGCCTCCTGCAACGAGGCTCTAACCTCCAAAAAACCGTCAAAACTTCATATATTTAACTGACAAAAAGTTTGATTTAGATATTTGAACAATCAGAAATGTTAATATGGATTTGTATTTTAATATACGACAACAGAGTAAGTTAACGACAAATTTTAAAAATGGAATAACAGATGTATCAATTTGAATTTAAGCATTTGTTGTTAACTTACTCCGTTGATGTGGTGTAAGGGTACCGCATTTTCCCGGATAGGAAAAGATCCTGGTTCGAATTTCGATGGCAAACAAATATTTTTTGGATTAATTGATTTTATCTGTATATCTTTCTAATTGATGCCATTAATTTGTATTAAAATACCGCAGAACTATGTTCTGAAAAACGGAAACTTCACAATAATAATGTGTTCTCCTTAAAAATTAACATTATTGGTAATAGTTTTCATAATTAACTTGAATGACTAGTAAACCATGATGGAAGACGCTGCAACATTATCAATGCCAACTTTCACACTCTTGTCTTTCATTATTTTCTTAGCAGATCTCCCGTCGAAGTGTTGCAGGATCTCATCCAACGTTTTCCCTCTCGTTTCTGGGACCAGGAATACGGTGAAGATGGCTCCGAAGGCGCACACCGCGGAGAAAGCCCAGAATATGCCGTCGGATCCCAGGGCCTCTTCCGCTGACTTGTAGAACTGGGTCTGCAAGAACAGCATCAGCCAGAGCCATATGTTGATGATTGTTATGGCTATTCCGTGGGCCTGCAATAAACAATTATTGTCAAGTTATGTACTTAATTGTGATGTCCAAGGGTTTAGAAGTATCCAATATATATTCGATATTAACGCTTGTGTAATTAGTTGTATTCAACTCTTGAAATCCTTTCAAGTTTTGGATATAAGACAACTGTTTACCAGATCAATCTTAGGGGAAACTAGGAGCAAAATCGTAGGATACTTTTCAGTGCCAAAAATTAATACCAAATTCGCTCAACGAACTTTCTTATTTTGTGCACCGCGGACATTTAACAAATTGCCACTAGACCTTAAAGGGTCTAAAGTGATTAACGATTTTAAACTAAAAATAACAAAGTGGTTGCTTGATGTGGGTAGAAAGCAAAATGAAACTAATTTATCATTTGTGCTAACCTACACATTAGACTAAAATATTTTATAACTTTTGATTGTACTCTTTTTAACTTACTTTACATTATACTTACTTACCTTACATTACATTGTAATTGTACCTTAACAATTATAACTTTTAAAAACTGTACAGGTTTAGAACATACCACGTCTAGTAAAGTAATTACTTTTATTTTCATATGTACTATTTATGCTACAAAAAAAAACTTTATCTGATGTTAAGTTTTGACAATTTTTGACATATTTAACATTTTGACAATCGGTAAGCTCAAAAGTAAATTTAACGACCGAATTCATTAATTTTGTTTCTCCAATAATTCACCTGGACCATGAAAACTTCATTAAGGATGACAAATGGAATGGGACCGACTCCTGCAGCTTCCATAAACACCCCGAGCGACACAGCCGCAACAGGAATCCAGCCAACTGAGCGCATGTCGTAGTCCTGGTTACTGAAGTAGAAGTAGGTGCCGAGCGTGGCCAGCGCGAGGCCAAGGATGATACAGGACGATATGAAGAAGACCTACAGTAAGCACCAAAGCAATTGAAATAACAGTAAAAAAGAGATGGCAGCTTCTGAAAAGATAAATCATTTTATCATTTTAGGTAAGTAGCCTGTTGCACAATTTCGCTACCTTGGGAAAATTTGTTTGAACTTTATAAATTTAAAGGTTGAATGTGCCTGAGAGCCATCATTTTCAAAAAATCAATTTTATCGAAAAATATTGTTGTTGCGCTACTGGGATTCGAACCTGGATCTCTTTCAAATCCAACTACGCTATAGCGACATTATTTTTGACGACAAATTTTCGAACCATCTATCGTTCCATCATTTGAAAACCATCTACTTTGTTTATTTATTTAGCTACGCGAAAAGTCTGTCAATTTTTGATTAATTGATTTGTTTCCGAGTTTCAAAGATGCTAGAGTTTTCTCTACATGTACATGAATTATTGACACGGAAGAGGTCAAGCTCCTCACTGACCTTCCGTCCTATCCGATCGACCAGCGCGATGGATACACAGGTGCCGATGAACTGCAGGGCACCCACTACCACTGCAGCATTGTTCGGAGACAGGGTACTGCCGGCGTCAGCGAAGATGTCGCTGACGAATGAGAGGATGGCGAACACTCCGACCCACACGTGGACGATAATGATGACAAGGCACATGCCGAATGCTTTCAGTGTTGCCCGCGATGTAACTAAACAAATGCAAAATATTACAATATTTATTATATATTATACATAATATTACCTGCAGACAATATAAATGTATAACTCACGGAAGAATTTCCAATCGGGTATGTCTTTACTTGGAAAATTAACCGGTTGGATAGATTCCATTTTCATTTCATTGCAGGCGTAATCTGCAAAATAAACACAATTTATTACAATTTTAAATATGAATTAAATATATTAATTAGAAAGATATACATATAAAATCAATTTTATCGAAAAATATCGTTGTTGCGCCACCGGAATTCGAACCTGAATCTCTTTTCTAATCGGGGAAGGTGCATTATTTTTAGCGACACCTATATATATTAATACATTTAATCGTTACATTATTTGAAAGAGCCATCTACCTTATTTTTAATGATTTAATTTAATGGTAGATGGCTCTTTCAAATAATTGAACGATTAAATGTATTAATATCAAAAAGGTAACATATAGTTTCGAAAATTGTTGCTGTTGCATAGTTGGATAATGCACTTCCCGGTTTGGAAAGAGATGCAGGTTTGAATCCTTTGTGGTGCAACAACAAATTTTTTTGATAAATTTGATTTTTATGTATTTCTTCTAATTATTTATTTATTTAATATTAAAATATCACTGACCGTCTGTTCTGAATAATTACAACTCACATATGAATGTGTTCTCCTAAAAAAAATTGATAAATAAGCGTTTCAAAGTACACTATTTTATGGTTAAGAGATTAAGAACACTTGAAAATTAGAAAAATATGTTATATAACACGTATTAACCTTTCCCTTACGGTGCTAAAATAAAAACGCGCGTTTCGGTGCTGTAAACTCAGTGTACATGTAGACTTTTGCGATTTGCGATCTCGGGAACCGTAATTCGATAGGACTGCACGTTTTACTTTGAGTATGACGCCTCCGCAAATCCCTGTGGACGTCGCGAATGGGATCGCGATGTCGAGATCGAACACAATATCGCTCAAGTTGACGTCTGTTGGTGTCAAGGTCACATTTCGCACTGGCGGCCAAGAATTAGGATAGGTTGTGGATAAGAAAGTTGGAAAATTAATTAGTTAATTACAAATGCGCTAAAATGTGTTTCGCAAATACGGAACACTAATTGTTTATATTTAGTCCTTCTTGTGATAAAAAGGTTCCAGGAAAAAGGATTGAATGTTTATGTTAACCAGCCAGGTTTAAGTTGTTTAAGTTAGCCCAAAAAATGTTTCCTTGAACCGAAGTGTTTACATTCAACCTTGGACAAAGGATGTGGGGTATAAAAGGTCCGATGTGGCGATAGATCATCACAATGTTTTAAGAAGTTCTTTTTCAATAAATAAAGTCTAACTTTTAAATTCGTCACTACAGCTACGGCTATTACCCACGAAAAATATAATTTCGTTTTTGAATTTAGCCTGTGTAATGAAGAATGTATCCTTGTTAGTGTTAAACGATAAAATGTTGTTGTAGTAATTGAGAATTCTAGGTAGGGAGAGTATGTAAAACTTGATGTGAAATAGGAATGGAGATCTCAACGGTCGGACATTTTAGAGTGTCATTGAGTTGCTAATTTTTTGTCATTTTTCCAAGGAGATTAGGTGAAAGCTTTCGAATCTCGTCGATATATCGAATATATAGAGCTAATTGCTTAGGTCTTATCAATACGTCAGACAATTAAGAAGCTTTCCCTGAAATTGTGGTTAAATATGTAAATGTACTACCTGAAGTCGGGAGAGTTAGGTCGTTGTTCTGAATACTCTTAGATGCCAGCAGCGCTTCCTGCTTCAAGTTCTCCAGCACTCCAGTGGTGACGGGATCTTCTATCCGAGTGTTTCTGAGCCAAGCGATGGCCTTAGCTGCTTCCTTTTTTAAAATCATAATTATACATTTTATATTTAATTTTTTTGGCACATGTTTGGGTCCACGAAATCACACGAGTCGAAGATTTCAAACACAGAAATTAATGGAATATACGCATAATCCCACAAGACACGTGGCCGGCATACCCTGATATCGACACGGTATTGCAAGTCAGTACTTAAGATCAACATGGCGTCAGTGGCGTAATCACCGTCCTCACAATGGGATCCGAATTTAATGCAGAATGTTTTGAATAAGTATTATTAATTATTAGGTCTCTCTTAGTAATGTTATTGATTTGTTTCCCTGGACTTGACGTGACTTTTTACCAGGCTCCCTGGTTTCCAGTTTGGAACAGTAGTTAATACTAGTATGGAGTAATCTGTACTCAAAAAATCTTCATCAAGGCAATGAGTACTTGATTTGTCTTAATCCTTTAATTCCTCACTGACAATCAAGGGAAGACAGGACCGATTTGAGATCCTTCAGAGAGGCTTATGTACAGCAGTGAGAGGTATAAGCTGATGACTTATAGATCAACATTACTTTTTTACGTATCCTTCGTAATACATCTACTCTTGGCTAATCTACCTCCACATCTTCATCTAAAGCAATCCGAATGTTACGTGTCTCTTACCTCATATTTCTCTCTCTTCACCAGGAACGTTGGAGTTTCCGGCATGAAGAAGAATCCAATAGCGTAAATAATTGGCACGGAAAGATGCACCCAAAGAACTGTTTGGTATGAAAAAAAGGCTCCCATGACGAATGAGAAGAGGACCCCGGCATTGATCGCGAGCATAGTCACCGATCCCAGCGAGCCTCGCACCCTGAGGCTGGCAATCTCCAAGGAGTACATCGGATCCAGCAGCAAACTTCCTCCTCCACCGAAACCGGCCAGTATTCTGGCGAAGTATATCATCGTCACTGAGTTGGCTGTTAGTTTCAGGACCCAACACAACTGGAACAAAGTTATCCAATGTTAAATGTGATGTTCGTGAGTTGTTCATGTGTGTGTGTGTATCGCGGCCGCGCGGCGGGAAGAGCGAGTATGGCTCGTGTGTGTATGTATGAACGATAGTTTATAAACTCTTTCTTCTTGATTCCGACGCGATCTAGTACTATATATTAGTGTACTATACTGTTGTAAATACTATTGTCCTCTTGTTTGAACAAATTCTAGTTCATTGTCACCTGACAGAGGAGTTTGATTCAACAACCATAAGACAATCCAGAATACTGTAGCCGGTCATTAATGGACGGCTGCAGAACATTACATTCAATTTAAAAATACATAATAGTATGTGTAGTGGATAGGTGTGATAATTTATTTAAAACAAATTTCTCCTGCGATGTAATAAAACAGACACTGAAACGAACTTTGATTGGCGAATACTAGCAGAAAAGGAATGAGAGAAGAAATCTTCAACATCTGCTATATAATAGAGAAAAGCCGAATTTTAAGTACCAACGTATAATTTCGTTGAATTTAAAATACGATTTGACTGTGTCAAATAGGGATGTCTTTGGTTTATAGAAAGTAGGAGTTTCTTCACAGCTGATAGTACTAATACAAAATCTATATGTCACAATATCATGACAGTAAGGGGGTTAATAATAATAATAGAGGACCAACGAGGCTGTGTACTGTCTCCTGATCTTTTTCTTTTAAACCACATTTGAACATGAAAACATTTGAAAATTGCTCAGAAGTCTGGACCTGGGGTCAGGGCACTTGTAGGATGAAAAGCTTATGGTTTTAAGGGTTAATACTAAAGAAAGACTCTTCATAACATGCAAGAGTCTCGCCACATGGTTCAGAATCACGGAAAATGGAGGCAAGCTGTTTAGAGGGCCACTATGCCTACATATATCGGACTAAGATTGAGAGAGATGTTTCCAATAATATATACAATATTATACTCCAGTCACCAGGAACTCAAATATTGCAGATTTAAAAAAAAAAACTATCTCGATATACAGGATGGCCCAAAAAAAATGAGAACATCTCGTAGCACATGCGTTATTTCAAAACATAATATAATTAATTATAATTCTTAATGTAATTTTTTTGCACAATATTTAGCTAATCAGAAATCATCAAAACACCCCCCATACAGCATCATCTAGTGGGTTTAAATCTGGCCTATTCGGTGGCCACATGCCTGGTGAGATGAAAATACATTCTCACGACAAAGAAAGTAGATTATATTTCTGGCTGTGTGAGATGGAGCTCCGTCCTGCTGTAATGTCTAGCTATACTCCAGGCTTTGTTTTGAAACTCTTTGATCATTTTCCTAGCACCCCACCGTTTTTGATCAGAATACGGTCTTCTGGGCATTCTGTCATTCTGGGCGACAATTTGAAAAAATCAAATATAAACAATGGGAAAATGAATAATCAAAGATGGCGAAGGGAAATTGTCGAAATAAAATATAATATTGGTAAGTAAGTAAATTAGTAAACTATTGAAGCTATTGTTGATACGGTGAAACGAATTTTAATGTAATTATATCACATTTTACGATATGTTATCACTTTTTTTGGGCCACCCTGTGTTCAGTCAAAGAAACAATTATATTGTATTAAACAGTCATAAAGCGACAGAGGTTCTGAAACCGGTTGGCGTTCATTAAATCAAGTGGTTATGTGCAAAGTTGTTGTTCATTGATTAATAAAGTTAAGTCCACATATATACCGAGTCAATAAGGATAGTACGTACGGCGCAAGGAATGGCAATGAGCAGCCCGGTCCACCGCCTGCCCAGCCAGTCGGCCAGCAGCCCCGTGGCCAGCGAGCCCAGCAGCCCGCCCGCGCAGAACAGGGAGGCCACGGCGGACACTTCCTGGATAGTCAGCGGAGCCCCCAGGGGCGACAGGTCACCCTGCAAGATCTCCAGCGAGGGAGACAACCAGCCCAGCGAAGATCCGTAAGAAAATGTTCCGAGGCATACTAGAAAAAGAAAAACTTGGGTTGTATTATTTGGTCTCTTTTTTTCCGTTCATTAAGGCGATGATCTTCCAATGGCACTCACATGTCTGAGTCAGCAAAGGTACCTGTGTACCGATTGCGTCACACGGTTGATGATTAATAACTCGCTTCGCACTGAATTCTGAAGTGTTTGTAGAATCTACTTCAAAAGCTGTGTAGCTCTTGTGAGCGTCAATCATTATAGCAATAATTCCGGCGGTTCAGTAAAGCCAACGTTAGGATAACACAAAATTCAAAGAGAAGACCTACTTACTCGGTATATAGCATACAAGTAACATATAAGTAAGTTACATGAACTGAGAGTACGTCGTCGAACGGTGAGTGAGGAGGGAATGACGCACATTGTTGAAAAAAGTATCACTTAGTCTTGCTACGAGCTCGCCACACTGACTTGAATTATTATTGTGTATTCGGTTTCTCGCAGTGCGTGCCGAAGAAGTGTCCTGAAGTTTAGGAGAAAACTGTTTTGAGTACAGCAAAAAAATTCAGGTAAGTCGTGCTTCCTGGTTGGTTCTTGAGCCCTTATTATAAAATGTTTCGCAATCATCTCAAAAAGATATCAATAAATATTTTGTCTTTACTCACACATATTAGAGCTTCAATAATGATTTAAAACTAAGTTTTGTATCAAAAACACAATAATTACACATTTTTTTTGCGATAAACGAAATAAAATATAACATTTTCGCAAAAAACGTGTAAACTTGGAATTGGTTTTGAAAGTGACCTCTTAAGTATTAAAATACTATTTGATGTTAAATTTTGTATGTTTATGTTTAATGTTTGCGCGTGTGGATGACAACATCTGGCAACATGTATAACCCAATTTTTACAAATTTTGATAATATTAATTATGATTAGATAAGGTACCTACTGCAGCTTTATCATGTTTATATTGTTTATCTGGAAAAATATTTAATTGCCAATTTTTTAATAATTGTCCTATCAGAGGAATTTTTAAAATAATGATTTGATTTACAACGAAGAGATAAAACCAGTTTTATGATAAATGTAATTAGAAGTGTTCGCACATAATCTAACACGAGAGATATTTTTAAATCAGGTGCACTAGGAGTGGCGTGGCATTTTCGTATCTCTAGTTTTGATACCATTTCATTATTCAAAGTTAAAATAATAATACATTTTTAACAATCTTTGGTAGGATTTAATGATTCAGTAAGATGCTCAGTTGCAAAATAAATATTAACAAGGTGAAACCTAACAAAAAGGGAGAATGAAGTTTTTGGAAATGTTTGGGTCATATTCTCGTATTCATAGCGTTACGAGAATGAAAGGGATATGAGAAGATGATGGAAGGAAAATAAAGATAAATACCTGGCCTAGAATAGAAATCATCGGAGAGTTCTCCAACGATAAGGGAATATCTCTTAATGAAGAAGAAAATGATATAAATGCTATTTACTGTTTGTGACCGACGTAAGTTGCCGATCACAAGTCATGGGTGATGATGGAATAGAATGGGACGGAATGAATGGAAACTAGGGAAGGATGGGATGAGGGTAAGGGAATTCCTTCGATAGCGGGCTAGGGTGGCGGGATAAAGAGGACAGCTCGTCTCACCCGATGATGATCCTGTCACCGGCTTATCCTGAAGGTCACCCAAATTGAAACGCAACGACGAGCGACTCTGGCGAATCCACCGTTCAATGTTCAATAACTGCACACACAAATACGCTGTTGCGTACGTCCAAATGATCGCCAATAACACTGATTACAATGACATAAATTACACTCTGAATCTCGTCGTATTTCCATACAACGAAACATCACACCGAGTTGAGGACAAACGCGCACTTTAGAAGTAATCCAGCGAGGACGACACTTCCTCTCCAAATGGTCGAATCTTACGAATTCAAAAACAACTAGTCGAGCCGAAGGAACAATGTGTACTGATTGGGAATGAGTTAAGGGGTAGGAATAAAACTAAAACTGGTGATAATAACACTACATTAAAGTATATGTGTTTACCAATAAATAATAATTACGGATACGGAACAAAATGATCAAATTAATGGTTCACAGACATACCTATAACAGCGGCCATATATTGGTTTCTAACACTTGTAGATGGGTCTTCCGTGTAGAAGCTCACTGCTGCTGTAGTCTTGTCCATTTCTCCTGTCATCCTCTCGTTCACGAGGACTACCACAAGGTCTGACGCGGTGTGTGGTATTTGAATGCACCGGTTATAATATTCAGTTTAAAATGTCGTTACATTTTAATTTTATCAAAATGTTAACTTGATAGCTACGTACGATCCACAGTATTAAAACTATTCTGTTTTCTTTTTGTTATCTTTGCCTCGTGGCTCTTGGAGGACAATCACATTGTGAAGATGGTTAATCACTGCTGAAAATTTACAAGTGACACATTTGTGTACGTGTAATCAGTGTCGTCACCTCACCCTACATCTAATCAATAGACAATTCACAATCTGCAGAGGAACATCTAAAATAATAGCCAGCGATCGGGCAATCACAGCGCGGTTTGGAATTTGAAGACTAATCAAATCAGTTTAATGAGATACCGATTCTAGGAGACGTATGGGAACACTTAGAAGTTATACAGGGTGAATATTATGTTCCACGCCGATGTTGTTTTTGAATAACTAAGAAATGAAACATAATTTTTTAATTAAGTTTATATTTATCAATTATGTAATTTATTACAATTATGTATAAAATATGATATTGGTAAAATACGTGCCTCATTTTTTAAAAACCATATTTTTTATAATACTCTCGCACCACTTTTCGACATTACGCGGCCGGGAAAAAATTTCAAGCGTAGCTCGGGCCGTGTGTGAGGTGGCACCGTCCTGTTGAAACCACACGTGTTTCAGGTCCAATCGACCCAATTCAGCCACCAAGAAGTTTTCCAACGTGTGACGATAGCGATCACCATTAATGTTCACAGCATTGCCATTCTTACTTAGATGCAATGTTTTAATGTGTTAGATGCACCATAATAAATTGTAATCAACTACTCTTTACGACTACTAAATGCGTACTGGCAAATGTCTGCCAAACAAAATCGGCCTGGAACATAATATTTACCATGTAGCAGGACTACATCAAGATGACTTTCTTTCACTTCTTCGAAAAGGCTATGGAATAAAACAAATCTCAGAGATTTAGTTAACAATTATCTTAGTACCATGCACACATGTTGAGATTTAGATTTGGAGATAAATTCAGACATCAGCTTGAGATTTGTAGAAAGAAACAAAAATTCAACGTTCTATTTGACGGCGAGACTCGACACGTGCGCGCAAACGTCACCTACAATAGATACCTACAACTATTTATGTTGAAGAGTTAGACAAATGTATGACATTAAATTATAAACATTTATTCATAACACAAATTAAATTAATCAATTAGAAAGAAAGAAAAAAAAGTGTTTCATTAAAAATATTAAAAAAACGGTTTAACTGCTGCTGGGGAGGATAAAATTCACCCGATTGACGAACGGAACATCGATGGTCAATCAACTGACATTTGACTGGGGGTGAACTCTTGAGATCACAGATCAGTTTATCCAAAAACAGTGTGTGAAACTTGACTCAATGCACACATTGAGCCATTAGTAAATTGAGAGCAGTGCCGGATTGATCACCAAACAGTCGAAATTTCCTCGCAAATTATCTCCCAATACTTTGCAATTACATTGAACTAAGCAGTGTGTATACCGGGCGCTAGATGGAGTTGACAATCACTACTGCAATATATATGTCTGAATTTTTTTTACAAACTGACAGCTGACCGAAGATGAGTTTTTAATAGACAAACTGCAAGTTGTTAAAGGGTATAATGGGGTAAACCCACGTCGATAGGTAGAGTGACTTGGCCCGTCCGAGTGCAGGCGACCGCGTTCGTATTAATGCACGCAGTCGGTACCTTACGTTTTTATGGCTGGTGGGAGTTGCGTTGCAAGTAACGCCTTGCTGGCCATAGTTGATAATTTTTGGAAACTTTTTAAAAAGCTTGGTTGTAGTTTTCTTTCAGAATCAAATCAATATTATTTTGATCGGCTGTGATCCGGGGGTGTTTGTAGCCTTTTGTAGTGTTAAAATTTAAAAAAAAAAGATTGAAATGAAGAGAATGAAGAGCATTCAGATATTCGAATACAAACATTGTTCAACTAAGTCAATCTCAGAAGGTTATCTGAAAACAATCAATATCTATCTCATGGTAGAGACATGGAGTAATAGCTCGAATCGAAGAAAGGACAGACATTACAACGGAGGCTGCTTGCTAGATTCTATTAATATAAATGCCCTCAGAATTTATTGGATTTTATGTGCGTGTGTGTGTCAGATGAGTGGTGGGGGACAGGGGTTATAAGAGGCCGTCACTGGGGGAACGGGCCTCTTTTCCATCGCCACTTTGCACTAGTTAGTAGTCTATATCTGAATGATATAATTGTTTATTGCTGTAAATACGTTGTTGTAATAAATGAATACTGTTACATGAATCTTACATGTTACATAGAGAGGATAGAACCCCAAGGGAATCTGGTCGTACTTCCAAATATACTAGATTCCTTGTGGATTACATTGCACCAGCGATGATGAAGGCTTTGATAATATATTCTCTAATGAAATCCTAAATTTCGTCCAGAGAGACATGCGATGGATTAACCCAGTAACCCTACACAACAAGTAATAGTTATATATATAGAAATAGGATCACTTAGCTGGTTTAGTCATGTCGAACGAATGATGAGAGAACGAGTAAGAAAGATATATATCGCGTATCTTGATGGTACCAGAAATACACCACGTCTGTGAAAAGCTTATAGTGATTAGAGTTTAACCAAACACTGAAAGATGATCGTATCAGAAGCCTCCACAATCACCATGACATAAGGTATATAAGCCGTACACTGAGATATTACAGAAGGCATTCCTCGTCTTTCTTCCAGGAGATTAATCTGTTCGCAGACCGGACTGGGCCGGAATGGTACTTAAGAAGTTGCACCGAAGCTGCTGTCGAGCCTTCTCCGGCAAGGAGTGCCACTAGTGCCACGCATATTTTAAAGGATAACCGCGGATGCCATCGTAATTCATATAGTGACAAGCCTGCGTCTATTGTATATATATCGTTTTATGTATGATTAAATAAACTTTCTTTTGACTCCATTATTTCCACGTCTTGTGTCACTCGCATTCACACACAAATAATTTGAAACATTCCGTTTCACATGTGTAAAGTCAGTCGAAATTCTTTGCTCCGTTTTTGTGTCAGCAGCAGTGTCTGGTGCAATTTAAAATAAGACCGTTCTAACATAAGCGAGATTTAATACTGAGTGAGTGAGTGACAGTGGACCACGCGCTGTCGTCAAACAATCTTAAGATCGTCGTGCCAGTTGCAAAACGTCGCAAATCCATTTTGGTTGAAATTTATATTTTATTGTGCCATCTTGCAGTGGTTTGTCTGTTGGTCGGTTTGTGTCATAAAATACTAAATGTATTGCATCGACTAAAATACTATAAATCCGAGTGCGTTTACATACGTATGTAGAAATAATCAAGACATAAAAATGATTTAAAGTCTGGTAGGGAAAACTTGTAAAGATAGAAGATAGCAAAGAACGAGTTTTTTTATCAACTCTTACTTGAATTTGTATAATGTTATAATACAGAATGTTGTATATTCTCATTCTCTTCCGTTTCTATAGAGTTTGTAAAGATTTTAAATATTACAAATGTCTATATATTTATATGTGACTATATAATATAATTATACGTGAATTAATATGATTAAAACAGCTTAAATGCTGTATTGTTAAGTTAACTAATTGTGCTACGACGTTTTTCAATTTGGGTGACATTATTTTTTTCATAACTAAGCCTTTTATGATTGAATTAGATTTGTCAGCAAACACTGTTGAGCTTCCTAAGCACTGTTTAAATGTCACAATTTCTGAACAAAGACTTTGATAACATTATATTACTGGGGTTCAATGCTTTCCGTGAAGTCTCGGACTCATAGGCGGTGAGGAAATATTAGGATCACAGCCTCATGCGATTGAAGCCACTATATGTCAATACTGATATGAAGGAGGATAAAACAAGTTCTTCATCACAGCATCAACAGTGTGATTCTTTGCTGAAGAATGAGAACGCGGAGGACTGGAGTAATAATCTCGTTAAGTCCATAAGACCGTATGCCAACATTACCTTTAGTGTGAGAATAGAAAGAGATCTTTTTAACCGTATCCCACTCCTTAGTGACCGCGTTCTCTCATCTCTATGTTAAGAATATTTATAGTAATTGTTTTATGTGTAAAAGTCCGTGAAATTCCAAGAATGGCGCGTGGACCTCTCACAAACTAAAACGTAACAGATTTTGTGCAAGAGGCATGGCTATTTAGAGCAAGTATTATCAAATTATCTGACAGATTTACATCTACTGTCTGTTAGAGAAAATTCCTAATCCCGGTATAGATTTCTTTCAACTTACAAACACAGGCTTGTCACTACACTAATCAGTGCTAATCTGATCGCCGTACAATACAATTCGTGTACCTTTTCGAGTATGCGCCGGTCATCTACCTACATTGAGCAATAGTTGCAATGTGGCCAAGGGTAGATCCTACATCAATTTAGAGTGTAAAGTGACTCCCTTCTACTAAACTACAAAGTTTTCTAAGTACTGTGTCATCCTGTAGCTCCCTCCACATACGGTCCACCAGAGATTTATCATTGGCTCGTACATCCTGAATCTTGATAACACAAATGTATCTACTGTTTATTCTACGTCGTCGTATTTTACAAGTTATGTGAAGATTGCTGGAACCAGCACAATTTTTGTTTTATACGCAACACAGTGGTTTTTGGCTTACACGCATTTAAAATTATACTGCAATTTCAATTACAATTATATCGCGATTTCAATTACAATTATATCGCATTTTCAATTAAAATTATATCGCGATTTTAATTACAATTATAATGCGATTTCAATTACAATTATATCGCGATTTCAATTACAATTATATCGCAATTTCAATTAAAATTATATCGCAATTTCAATTACAATTATATCGCAATTTCAATTACAATTATATCGCAATTTCAATTACAATTATATCGCAATTTCAATTACAATTATATCGCAATTTCAATTACAATTATATCGCAATTTCCAATTACAATTATATTGCAATTTCAATTACAATTATATCACGATTTCAATTAAAATTATATCGCACTTTCAATTACAATTATATCGAGATTTCAATTACAATTATATCGCAATTTCAATTACAATTATATCGCGATTTCAATAACAATTATATCGCGATTTCAATTACAATTATATCGCGATTTCAATTACAATTATATCGCAATTTCAATTACAATTATATCGCAATTTCAATTACAATTATATCGCGATTTCAATTACAATTATATCGCAATTTCAATTACAATTATATCGCAATTTCAATTACAATTATATCGCAATTTCAATTACAATTATATCGCAATTTCAATTACAATTATATCGCAATTTCAATTACAATTATATCGCAATTTCAATTACAATTATATCGCAATTTCAATTACAATTATATCGCGATTTCAATTACAATTATATCGCAATTTCAATTACAATTATATCGCAATTTCAATTACAATTATATCGCAATTTCAATTACAATTATATCGCAATTTCAATTACAATTATATCGCAATTTCAATTACAATTATATCGCAATTTCAATTACAATTATATCGCAATTTCAATTACAATTATATCGCAATTTCAATTACAATTATATCGCAATTTCAATTACAATTATATCGCAATTTCAATTACAATTATATCGCGATTTCAATTACAATTATATCGCATTTTCAATTACAATTATATCGAGATTTCAATTACAATTATATCGCAATTTCAATTACAATTATATCGCGATTTCCAATTACAATGATATCGCAATTTCAATTACAATTATATCGCAATTTCAATTACAATTATATCGCAATTTCAATTACAATTATATCGCGATTTCAATTACAATGATATCGCGATTTCAATTACAATTATATTGCAATTTCAATTACAATTATATCGCAATTTCAATTACAATTATATCGCAATTTCAATTTCAATTATATCGCGATTTCCAATTACAATGATATGGCAATTTCAATTACAATTACATTGCGATTTCAATTACAATTATATTGCAATTTCAATTATATTGCAATTTAAATTACGATTACATTGCAATTAAGTATAATACTCGTAGTTTATTGTGTGGAATGGAGTAGACTCCACCTCTGATACATTGTCCTGGCTACTTTGCTACACTGAAGTCTGTGTTAAAGTAGTATAGTTTTGGATGGCCATGCTTCTGATTGATCTCTATCCGATTGGGTTCATATTTGCGTAATCTTATTGGAAGAGAACATTTCCAGTTGGTGCTGAGTGTGTTGTGTATTTTGTAGAATCTTTGATAAAATATCGTTGTTGCTCTCGAAACTGGCGTGTGCACGATTGTTGTGTCCATGATTTATTGCTCGGGGTGAGTCGTTGTCAGCACGGCAATATCGGACGAGTCTCAAATTATAGTTTTGTCTCATGTCTAGGACATTGTACTCTTCAAATATTAGATCTGATGGATATCTACATGGAATCAGTTGTTGAAGTATGTGTTAGTTTATTAAAATATGTTTTTTTACTTATTTATTATAATATTACAAAATACAATACATTTTTAGAATATTTCATTAGGATGTATATATGGTGGCCCAAGAAATGTGAGAACATTTCGTAAAATGTGATTTAATTACATCAAAATTAGTTTAACTATATCAACAACACCTTAAATTGTTTACTAATTTACTTACCTACCTATTTATCTATATTACGTTTTATTTCGACAATTTTCAGTCGCCATCTTTGATTATTATTGGTTTTTTCAAATTGTTGCCCAGAATGATGAAAATCACTGCAGAAGACCGTATTCTGATGAAAAATTTGCGAATTGAAAAACATTGGGGTGCTAGGAAAATGATGAAAGAGTTTCAAAACAAAGCCTGGAGTATAGCTAGACATTACAGCAGAACGGAGCTCCATCTCACGCAGTCAGAAATACTTTCTTCATCATGAGAATTTTATTTTCATCTCACCAGGCATGTGGCCACCGAACAGGCCAGATTTAAACCCACTATATTTATGGGGTGTTTTGATGATTTCTGATTAGCTAAATATTAAGCAAAAAAAGTTCATGTTCTCACTTTTTTTGGGCCAACCTGTATAATTATATGTTATTTATGTTTCAGGTAGTCTGTGTACATATTTTTTATTTCAGATACAAATTTAATGTCATGTCTTTGTTAGTCGCTATGCAATAATTTTGAAAATATACTCAAATACGAGCCTAGTAAATTATCAACCAACATTATCAGCTTTCAATCTTCTGTTTTCTTGGATCTTCCGTCGAAATGTTGCAGGATTTCATCCAGGGTCTTTTCCTTCGTTTCTGGGACGAAGAAGACCGTGTACAGGGCGCCGAGGATGCCCACAGCGGAGAAAGCCCAGAAAATACCGTCAGACCCCATGGCGCCTTCGACTTCCTTGTAGTATTGCGTCTGCAAGGCCAGCATCAACCACAGCCACACGTTTATGATGGTGACGGCTATTCCGTGTGTCTGCAAACAAAAATTGTCGGTGAGCACATGAAGGAGAGTTTAATTCTTCTTTAAATACATCTTCAAGGTTGTCAGACTGCCTTAGAGTTGATACGACTGCGGTCACGTGTGCGAAATTAGATCCCGATTGCGTCATTTATCTTCCAGCTATTATAATATAAGTATGTCCGCTCCGCTAGCAGTTTGCACCAAAGAATAACAACGAGAAGTGATACGATTTATTTTGTCGAAGAGTGATAAACTATTGAAGTTCATCCTAGACTTTGCTCCCAATATGGGGACAGTGTTTTGTCACGTCAAAGTGGCCGGACGAGTGTGACGCACGAAGAGGGAGCAAGCCGCCCGTTCATCTCCACCACGGACGACGAGAATCGTCAAGCTCGAGAGATGGTTCTAACGAATAGGCGAGTCACCGTCGGTGAGGTGGCGTCTTCTTTGAGCATCAGTCACGGTTCTGCCCATCACATCGTCCACAATGCATATGTTGAATCCCTGCCTTTGTGTAAATGAACTGTAGAATGAAAAATGTAGATAATTTTTGACTTGCCCATGTAGTTGTTGAATAATTCGACCCATTTCGGTCAAACTACGCCTAGTGTAAAATAACAGTACAGATATACATACAGCGGAACCTCGGGTTACGAACTTAATTCGTTCCGCAAGGCTGTTCGTAACCCGAGTTTAATTTCGTGGAACTTAGAAATGTAGAAATTGAACGATAGAACAAACTTTATTTTCAACTTATCATATGAAGGAGAAAACAATTTACTTGTTAGTTAAATTTTGAAACGAAAATAATAAAAGGCGTACTCGAATTGCAAATATTATACAACCCCTCTTATTTTCCGACTGCTTGTTTGTAAACCGAAATTCTGTTCGCAAACCGAGGTATTTTTTCGGCGGCGATTTTATTTGTAATCCGAATAGCGAAGATAATCACAAGATTACTGACAATCATAGGTCATCGGCAAAACCCACAGTACGACAAATACACATATTTGAGAGCGCAACTTTTGAGTGGTGTTTTAACTGTTCAACTTCTTTAAATAGAAAATCCGTTTTGAATATTTTTGCGCACAAACAACTTCATGACTAGAAGTATATTCGTACATGTCCACCGATGACGTTTTAGGTTAATACATTTTGATCTGTGACTTTTGGGAGATGCAATTTTTAGTAAATTGTATAATTTGAAGACTTATCAAAATCACAATCTTGACAAGTAACGTATTTTATATTTGAATTTCCGCAACACCTAAAACATATCAGTAAGTTTTTATGGTAGATCATATCTTACCTGAACCATAAACACTTCGTTGACGATGACAAAAGGAACGGGCCCGAGTCCTGCAGCGTCCATAAATATTCCAACTGAAACAGCCATAACGGGGATCCAGCCAACTGAAGTCATGTCGTAGCCCTGGTTCTTGAAGTAGAAGTAGGTGCCGAGAGTGGCCAGTGCGAGGCCGAGCACGGTGCAAGACGACGTGAAGAGGATCTGATAGCAGCCATCAAAATAAAAAGGTGATTAAAATGAGGACATGTTGCTCGATGATTGTTGATCGGCGACAAGACATAACCCTAATAGGCAATCGTAGGAACTAGTTGAAGAGATCTGGTTTGCAACCGATCGCTTGCTCCAGGACGCCGTCAGCAATGTTCTAGATCATAACAGAAAGACCAAAAAGTTTTGGGTGTGTTGACGTCATTATCTTAGTGACCACAATAAATAGCTCTGGTACTTGGCATTGGTTCTTGAATAAAGAAAAAGAAAAGTTAAGGTAAGATTGGAATAAAAAATTAAGGCATTCTCCGTAGCACCATCGTTGAACAACCAAGATAAAATGGCAATTGGAATTTTCATGAAGTAACGCCGGCTGATAGGGATGAAAGGAGTGGGGGGCTATGTACTGAAGGGTGGTCATTTAAATGATATATAATGATTGCAGCTTCATGCAATAAACAGAGAATAGAGAGGCACAAGTATCGTTAGTAGAGTTGGACATGGAGAATAAATTTAAACAATCTAATTCATTCCACATTTATGGATATACCAATTTAATTACAATAAACATTAACATTTTAAGATAAAATTACGATAATTCATATTTTTACAAATGTGATTTAAGTCTCAGTTAGTATTTGTCAAAAAATAGACGCGCGAATTTAATATTGTTTCTACTTTTATGTACCAAAACCTTTATTAATTTATCAAAAACCTTTCTAGTAATTGTACTAGCGAGATTTTCATAGTTTTTGAATTAATTCAATCGATATGAATGAATAAGAAATAATAACAGACCTAAATATTTCCTTGAGGTATGCCGTATGTTACGATGAGTAATCTTGTTAATAAATATGTTTTTTTTATAAAATTATTCAGTATTTTTTGACAAGACCAAGTCAATGATAGTTATGTAGTCACTAACCTTTCTTCCTGCCCTATCCACCAGGAAGATCGACACAAACGTGCCAGCTAATTGCAGGACACCGACTACCACTGCAGCATTGTTCGGAGACAGGGTACTGCCAGCGTCAGCGAAGATGTCGCTGACAAAAGAGAGGATGGCGAACACTCCGACCCACACGTGGATGATCATGATCATGATGCACATGCCGAATGCTTTCATTGTCACTCGGGATGTTACTGAAATATGTCAATTTGAGTTACAAGTTTTGGTAAGAATTATGAAAACTAATATCCTTAATGAAATGGTCAATTTTCAGTTGATCTTGGACAATTTCTACAGGTCGAAAGAGATTAAGTTATTTCAGAACATTACAAGAACGAACAAGCTAGAAAATAAGGATATTTTCAGATGTAAGGTGGTTCAAAGAATATTGTTAGTTGTGGGGAAAACCAGGCCGAGAAATTAACGGCTTGGTGATGTTTGTCTTGTTGTCTGTCTCATCTCGGAGAATTGTGATATTCTCCACGAGATGTTGACCGTTCTGTCCTCGACCAGCGGTAGATTTCCTCTCTGACCAACAATTCGCTTTCGAGTTCTTACGCCGATTCACTAAAATCGCAAGGTATTTCGTTAAAGTATATTTTACTTACCAAAGAATCTCCAATCAGGTATGTCTTTAATTGGTATATTTCCATGCTGAATTTCTTCACTGCGAGCATCGTCTGCAAAATAAAACAATACCTCTGTATTGCTTAGCTAAGAGTCAGTTTAAATCGCTATGCATATAGTATTATTAATTACCTTTTGTAATCATCAAGTTGTTTGTGGATGTGTTGATGTTCTTCATACTATTGGATGCCAGGAGTGCTTCGTGTTTTAAGTTCTCCAGAACTCCAACAGTGACAGGATCTTCTATTGTCGTGTTCCTCAACCAAGCTATAGCTTTAGCTGCTTCCTTAAAGCACATAATTTGATTTGGTGGGAATTTATTAAGACAGGATAGCTAGCTAGATAACAATATTTCTTGTAGGCCGCATTTAACAGCTAAAAAGGACACATACAAGCGCTACTTGTGACTAATTCTCACGTTAAACACATGTCTTTATGTATAATATAACAGCCTGTTTATGACACGTCCACCACACAAACTACAATAATGATAATGTCGTTAAATATTTTGTAACCAGTTCTCTTGAACAAATCCAAAGTGAAACAACTTGACTTTTTATTGACGGAGTGCATCGTGAAATCTTAATGCATAACCTTCACGCATCTCTTTATAAATCATTATATTAGTTACCTGATACTTTTCTCTTTTTACTAAAAACATCGGAGTTTCTGGCAGGAAGAAGAATCCAATGAAGTAAATGATAGGCATGACGAGGTGAAACCAAAGAACTGCATTGTACGATAAATATGCTCCTATGACATATGAAAATAGGACCCCAGCATTGACTGTTAGCATGGTCATGGATCCTAGCGAACCTCGCACCACGAGGCTCGCAATCTCCGAGGAGTACATGGGAGCCAGCAGCAGACTTCCTCCTCCGCCAAATCCGGCCAATATTCTGGCGAAAAATATCATCATCACCGAGTTGGCTGTCAGTTTTAGGATCCAGCACAACTGGAAAAACATTTTACATAGATTAATTTATAAGTAATAATATTAATTATCGATTTTTATAATTTTAAAAAATTGTTTTTTTTCTTTTTAGTATTGAGCCATCGAATAGTTAAAGAATAACAGTTACTATAAAATTTATTTATACAAAAAATTGATGCAAATCAACATGAGCACGAGCATCGTACAAGAGGAAGGGATAGACTGAGACTGCCATTCAGGAAGAAGGCCAAATCTCAAAAATCGATGATGTGTAGGCGATGAAGGCTTTTAACGAAATGCCAGAGAACATAAGAAAGGAGGAGAAATTGAATAGATTCGTAGTGAAACTGACCAGATATGTAAAAGATAAGTTTTAGTAAAAGAAAATACTTTAATCTTATTTATATTAGAGCATACATATGAGTGCTTATTTATACACTATGTTAAGAATTAAATAAATAAAAGTTGCCTGGTTTCGTAGAACGTAGAAAGGATTGATTTTGGGTTATAATTTTTTAGAAATACTGCACTAAGTTGCTTTTCAAAAAAGTTAAAATTAACAAACATTATTCACGTCGGTCCCTCATCACTGAGGATCATGATCTCTGTGAATTCCCGGCATCCTGCAGACCTTAGGGCTGTCACCTGAGAAGTGCTTGTAGTCTTTTCTACTTGGTCGGTCCAACGGGTGGAGGATCTTCCTCTTCGTCTCCGCCCTTCGACGTGGCCCACCACAACAGGCTTCTGCGAGCTATCTTCCCTTCTCGCAAGATGGCCCGTGCCAAGACCCTGCTTTTCTTTATCACAATCTTATCACCTCAAAAGTTTTAATCTTATCTAAATCATTTTTTAAAGCCATCCAAGACCTTCCTATCCTAGTTTCCTTTCATTATTTTTTATAAAACTTTCATAGTCACATTTCTTTTTTGATACTTTTCGCCAGTTCATGTTAATTGATAATTCATCGTTAGTCTGTGTCTGTTCACTGCGTGGCTATAGACCTCCCCCATCCTGCCCGTGAGCTTACTTTCTCCATCCATTGTCTCCCAGAAAACTTCTATTAAATTGAATAGTTAACGGGCCAAACTCTAATTTGATTAGTTTGTTTATTAGAATAATGTCATTGTCTCGGTTCCGCACATTGGCAGCGCAGAATTGCCGAAAAATGGACGGATGCAAAATAGACTCACGTCACACATTAAGAGAACTCCAATGATCTTAGACAAGAACGCACAACTGTAATTCCAGATGACGATTCCGCAAGATTTAAAACTTACAGCACACGGAGTGGCTATGAGCAGTCCGGTCAACCGTCTCCCGAGCCAGTCAGCCAGCAGCCCCGTGGCCAGCGAGCCCAGCAGCCCGCCCACGCAGAACAGGGAGGCCACGGCGGACATCTCCTGGATAGTCAGCGGAGTCCCCAGGGGCGAGTGGTCGCCCTGCAAGGTCTCCAGCGAAGGAGACAGCCAGCCCAGTGAAGATCCATAGGAAAATGTACCTATGCATACTGGAACACACAATAAAAATATATCCAATCTTGTTAAAACAATTTATGAGATTTTTCTATAGATTTGGTTAGATCTGTAGAGGTACTGAACGCGCCGCACATTACCTGGCCGTTTAACCAAGCGCTCTACAGCCATTTGAGTCCGTCCAGCACCGACAATACATCGCAACACAACCGGTTTGAAAAGCCAGCTAAATCGATCACTTTTTCCTTGGTCATCTTCTCGGTAGTCGGCATCGATAGTCATTAACTAACTTTGACTTACAATTTAGCCTTCAAATAGCTTAAATTCATTTGTGCAACACTAACCGATTGTAAGTCCTGTTTCATTTCATCAACCTGCTCTAGCCGCAAACACCAACACCTATACTCACAAGCATGTTCCGCAACATTTATACACCTGAGGAGTATTAGGGTACAAATACTTTTGATAAACATAACCTACAAATACACACCTAATAGATCTGTCAATGAATATTGTAATTAATCCACATCGCGAATGCTATCGCGATGTCGAGATCGAACAAGTATCGGTCAAGTTAACGTCTGCTGACGCCAAGGTCACAATTCGCACTGACAAGACGAACACGAGGAAAGGTATGGATGGGAATTTGGATGCGGAAATGTGTCAATAACATGAACAATAAGACGCGCCAAAAGGGTTTTGTAATGAAAATTAATCACAGTATTTCTTCAGTAGGATGTATTTTTCAACTGTAGACGATATAATAGAATAGGCCGACAGGCCGCCAACTGGACTATCTAATTATCTAATTCTGCGGAAATACGTGGCATCGAATTACAATGGATGGAGAAAAGTGGGAGACACTCGGGGAGGCCTTCATCCAACTGGTGATGATTATAACAAGTTTTCGTGAAATATGTCAGCAAATTCACTGTACTCGCTACAGAATCAGAATCGCTACAAACATATATTTATTCTTGAACGACAATAATGTACTGTGCCTTCCCCCTCCCCTCCTCTCCTCATCCGGCATGCCGCGCCAGTCGAACGGCAACCCTGAACCGGTACGGTAACGAGACGTCGTGTCTAATCCAGTGCAATCTGATGGACTAGGACCCCTGAACGGAGATTGTGATACAAATAAATTTACAGTCCACCTCGGAGGTGCCAGAAGAACTGGATCGTGGTAAGTACAAACCTCCTTCCGAATATCCTGTTTCTTCCGGCATCTATGCTTTTACGCAACACCATGTATCCTGGGTAATGGTCAGTGAATGGTCTTTACATTTATGTAATTATTATATTTTATTTATTATTTAAAAAAATAATAAAGATTGGTACATGGAATACATATCACATTAATATTTTTACTATTTTCAAAGTAGGCTAAATACTTGTACTATGAAAATAGGACTAACTTGCTGGTCTCCTGAAACGAGGCGCAAACCCCCGACACTAGATCACTAGACCGACAAGTTACTCAGATGGTTGTTTGAGATTTGGTCAGTAGATAGTTATTTGATTGTTATTAATATGTACATACACCCCGTGGATAGCGAGGCGAACCTACCCTGAAGAGTCAAACAGTGAGGATTGGCTAGAAGGTAGTGAAGAATCCGGAAACGCGAAAGGTTGAAAAAAAGGTTGACCAAGTCTTGACCTTGGATGCCACGGGCTTCTCAGCCACATTGGCTCTTGAGACAGTGCTCGACCATTCTATGGCGGTCCCTATCCTCAGCAATGGGGACCAGGAAACTGTACACAAGACAACTGCACACAAAGTAATGCATTTAAGGCGGACAGATGGCGATGTCTATGGCCACGCGGCAATGCTAGTTTATTTAACCGCGACGCACACCGATAGCAACAGGTTGCGGATGAGCTGGAGGGCATCACCGAAAGAGACGGTATCCATAGTCGGGCCCGGTAGGCAGTCCCGACCGGACATGGTGAGGCGTTCTAGTCTCGCGACTGAACCAGGATGACAGCATCTTTTTTAAACTGTCTCGATCTGTAATTACTTATATAAAATAGATGTAGCGCTCAATAAGCTACAAAGCAAGAGCCAAGGTATGATTTATTGTATCACATCCCTGTTGCTAGTTTTACCATCCCTTCTGATATTTGGAGTCAAGTAATTCTGGTGTCTGGTCAACCTGTGTTAGTACAGTAACTTGGCCCATGGCCAGCCATAGATTAATGTTTATATTACCTCGACAACTTATTTTACGTTAAATTACATTAAGTTAGGTTATTTAATACAAAGTCACATCAGCAGACCGACTATGTGTGCAGTTGTCTATATGTGCACTTGTCTTGTATGTAGTTACGGTGTGTGCACTTGTCTTGTGTGCATCCGTGCAGTTGTCGTCCATGACCATAGGAGTGTTTGATTTGTGTTTAGAATGGTGAAAGTGGATGTTATCAAACAAATAGAGGACATTAGAGGTTATCGTGAAAATTTATAATTTGAGTCAGACTAATTGTCTGATGTGGAATTTCATATTTTATATAAGCCAGGCAAAGGAATTTGATTAGATTAGATATATGTATTAAATAATATAATTTAAAGAATATTTTAATACAAATTAAACGTATCAACTAAAAAGATATACAAAAAATAATAATTTTAGTCGCTATATTTTACAACTATGTTTTGAAAAAACTACAATTTCATAATAATTATGTGTTATCCTTAAAAAAAAAAATACTTGTTGATTTATTTGAAAATGAATGTTTGAAATAAGAACAAATAAACATTTCAATGGAGAATGAAAGAGTGAGAAGTGAATGGTAAGAAAGGAGTCCGCCGAAATATTTCCACATAAAGACCACATATTTTGTTTATAAATTGATTGTAAAAAGGTCAAATATAAATTATTGCCTTTCACAAATGAATATTTTAGTATTGGCTATTAAATATATCGTTTTCAAAAAAGTCAAAGTTCGTGAGTTCGGTCTCTTGTATTTCAATATCAAAAAATCTACGAAAACATTAAATTATTTAATAATAAAATATAAGTGTACCTAGAGAATTTTATAGTTTTAAAAATAAAAAATAAATAAAAATTATACATTACGCGCGTATATTTAAATAATTACTTTTTATAAGAGCCTGTAGGCCGTCGGCACTTATTTATGTTATGATATGTGACAGGAGGATCGTAACGTGCCACCTCTGAATAATCTTAATTTTCACGAATCTGCTTACCCCGGTGTGATGTCAATCAATGATGATCGAAATCCATAAAAGAGTTGTAAAATTTAGTTGTTGTATAGTTTGTTGCTTGGTAATTCGCGACGCGCGGTTTGGGTTTATATAGGCTGACTTATGTATACCTATAACAGCGGCTATGTATTGATTTCTAACACTTGTCGATGAATTTTCTATGTAGCAGCTCGCTGCTGCTGCTGCTGCTGCTGCTGTGGTCTCGTCCATTCTTGACTATTTCATTCACTGGCACTGTTTTAAGCGTCTTTATCTGGACACTTACATATTTTATTTTAAAAAACACTCGTAGAAGTCTAGAAAAGTAAATCACAGCACAATTACAGTTTTAATTCTATAATACGTGGCTCCTGTTTTTGTTAATTTAAATCTTGGTCTCGCGATTACAAGTCCGCTGTATTCTGAAGGCGACTGATATCCGTCGAAAGTTGTTACTGATACCGTACAACAAAGCGGTAATCAATAATTTAATTCCCTTTTGGTACTTGTTATCTTCTAGCGAAGATTGCAACCGACAAATCTGAAAATTAGTAATTAAAACATTCCGAAACATTCTCACCTTTCGTATCATATTCCGCAGCGGCGGTGGGGCTCACCTTGTCATCTGGCGGCCCTCCCGATCGGCAAATATTGAAAATACAGGGTGAATATTATGTTCCAGGTCGATTTTGTTTGACCGCAATCTTGGTTTGGCAAATATTTGTCAGTTCGCATTTGGTAGTCACACATAATAGTTGATTACAATTTATTATAAAGCATTTTACGCTTCAACAAGTGATTAAAACATTTTATATAAATAATAATGGAATGCTGTAATCACTAATGGTGATCGCGGTGGCAGAATCGGGTCCATTGGTCCAGAAACATATGTGGTTTCGAGTGGTGATATCGACCGGCCTCCTCGATAACCTGATTTGACGGCTCTCGAATATTTTTTGTGGGGGTACTGCCTCCTCGATCACCTGATTTGATGGCTCTCGAATATTTTTTGTGGGGGTACTTGAAAGGACAGATCTACGCCAATAAGCCAACCACAATTCCGATGCTACACGACAATATAATAAAAAATATACCAGAGCGTTCTCTATGGTTTTAAAAATTGACAGTTTTCTTTCACCTGTAGTTCACTAGGCTATGAAAACTGTGTGAATTCTCTTCCTGCCGTGTGGGAATGATATATAATGATCTTGACTATTATGTAATCGTTACCGTGCGTACGTACTGACTAGTGTTTTCATCCTGCTATTGTGCATAGTGCGTGTCATCCCACTTCGCGCTATGCAGAGATTTTCTCAGGTGGGTCGTGTTTCTTCCCGGTTCTGGTTGGTCCTTCAGCCACCCTGTTCCTTATTCTTCTCCCACTCCCAAATTGTGACTCCCACCCTTGTGACGAAACGGTCGAGAGACATATTCGATAATACTTAAATTTTGAAATTAAGATTAGTTAGTACAAGCATATTACATTTTTATTAGATCTATAAAATACGAATAGCGTTAGCTTTATGACTCCAGTAGATTTTTATGTTGACTCAGATTTAGATAGAAGAAAATAAAGTACAACAGAATTTAAACAATTTTATTTCAAAATCAACATTGATATAAGTACAAGTACCTAATCAATGTCTGATTTCATCTTCTACCGTTTTCTTGGAATATCTCCCGTTGAAATGCTGCAAGATCTCATTCAGGGTCTTTCCTTTCGTTTCTGGGACGAAGAAGAATGTGTAGAGGGCGCCGAGGATGCCCACTGCGGAGAATGCCCAGAATATGCCATCAGGTCCCATAGCACTTTCGGCATCCGTATAGAACTGTGTCTCCAAGAACAGTGACACCCAGAGCCAGACGTTCAGGATTGTTATGGCTACCCCGTGGGCCTGCGAACAATGACGGCTTGTAAATATGGGAGCTTTAGATACCTCGATTGGACATTGTATCGAAGTTAACATTGAAGAGATTGTATCTAACCTGAACCATAAAGACTTCATTGACGATGATAAATGGAATAGGTCCTACTCCTGCAGCGTGCATAAATGCCCCAATCGACAGGGCCACAACGGGGATCCAGCCAACTGAAGTAGTGTCGTAGCCGTGGTTCTTGAAGTAGAAGTAAGTGCCGAGCGTGGCCAACCCCAGGCCCAGGAAGGTGCAAGACGATATGAAGAGGATCTGAAAATTAATTGTTATATCTTTAACTTGTGCTGATAGTGATGGTTCATTTCTGTGAGCGGGATCGTCAGAAATACCCGTTCGTGTTGTCAATGCCTCGATACAAAGTAGTACAGGTCAAGATAATATGTTAACAGTTCAACGGTTCGGAGGCGAGAGACCGCGCCGACCGCGGCGCGATACATATATCTCTTTCACACGCGTCATCGTACCAACCTTGCAAGCGTTCATGCATTCGTCCCATAGATACATCATATTAATTAATGGAGATAATTACCAAATATTAAATACATAAAAAGATCTGGTATCATAGATAAACCGTACACTCTTAGATCGTTTATTTATATGCTTCAAAAATCGGTGACTGGACTTATGTAAGAATTAAATGTGGAAGAAGCGAGGATTGTGTATCAGGGCAGAAAGTGTGGCATCTTCTCTGCCTATCCCATTGGAGTAACTTCATTATTAATTATCATCACTTATCAGAGACAGTTAAATTATTGCGTTTAAAAAAATTACTGGCCCATGAACATCCTTGCGACACATCACATTTTATTTATATCTGTTTGACCTTTATGATAGATCCATGAATCGTCGACATGTATGTAGACATCATGGTCCCTGCCATAGCACACATCTATCCGTCCCCCACCATACTTACTTCATGCGCATCAGTGCATGTGCGTTCTTGAGATTTTAAATGTAACGGCAAAATCAAAAGACCTGTGGTCACTGCGAGAGAAGAAATTCAGACAAGGAGTATTAACACTGACAGATAAGTATTGTTCTTCTTTCTAGTTCGTTCCATTCTTGTTCCTGTGCTAAATTCCTTTCGTTCATCCGTACATCCCAATTTCTAATCTCACGTTTTTGAGTCCTTTGGCTGGAGATTGCGCATTATCGAAATATCTAAGAGACAAAGATAGATGACACGAAGACGTGTGTTCTTCTTGCTTACCTTTCTTCCTGCACGATCCACCATTAGAATCGACGCAATCGTTCCTGATAATTGTAGAAAACCGACTACCACAGCAGCGTCGTTGGGGGACAGGGTACTTCCAGCTTCAGCAAAGATGGCGCTCACGAAAGCGAGGATAGCGAATATTCCAACGTAGACATGGATAGTTATAATGACGAAGCACATGACGAATGCCTTCATCGTCACTAGAGAAGTTACTAAAATAAGAAAAATGAAAATAGACGTAAACTATGCGCAGATAAGTGGACATCTTGTAATGTCTTAATTAATTAAAGCATATTAAGACAAGCGGGGATTAGCGTAAGCCATGGCTAGAATTTCTAACAATTACAAATCATCGTGTACAACTTGATAGCAGTACGCACGCGTTTGTTTAATTCGTATAAGAATTATGATTCTTTGAATTGAATTTAAATATTTTCAAATTGGCATCTTCACGTCTGCCAGTTTTTTGCATTTTTCAAACAATTTACGCTCAACTCTATTGCCTTCGAAAGGGATCAATCCTTACTGAAAACAACGCACAAATTTTATTACATTATCGTCAGTAATAACATGACATGTCGATGACAACAATATTTTTAATTTGTATTCGTAACTTCTGAAATTAAACTGCAAAATATTAGCTCTCTTGAAATAATAAAATTGATTCAAATATGGTTAACTTACTGAAGAATTTCCAATCTGGCACATTTTCTGGTTGGATCGCTCCAATTTGTACATCTGCAAAGAAAAAAACAACTCAGAATTTGGATAATAGTGCCTTCGTGTACAGGTGTTGAAGAAAATCTAATCATTACCTGAGTCATTGGTTACATTATTGGAGTTATTTGCGTTTTTGGAAGCCAGGAGGGCTTCTTGCTTCAAGTTTTCAAGAACTCCAACGGTGACGGGATCTTCAGTTGAAGTATTCCTTAGCCAAGCTATTGCCTTCGCTGCTTCCTAAGTAAATTAAAATAAAGTATTTAAATAATTAATTCTTAAGTATGTATTGTCTCAAAAGGTTAGGTACAACCAAAAATGAGTGGATAATAGAGGTGGGTTGAAAGAGGTCGGAGTTTCTCTCGACCCATATTGTGAGGGGAATGGTGATTTAAAAAAAATGTGAATAGAACTTGGAAACCTGCCACAACTTTTTTGGATTCACATAAAATTTAGATATTGGTATATAACACAAAATTTTGGTACCAGAAACTGTAATAAATTATAAATTAAACATCTTGACATAATGAGTGATGATGATGTCTGTTGTATGGGTTAAAAAGGTAACTAAATAGCATATGTCAGAGGTTTATCTGTCGGCAAGGTCTTGTTAGCAGAAATGGGGAGTCTATCATTAGGGGGTTGATCTAATGTGGATTAAACTTATATTTAGACATTATTCATATATCATCTTAATTTTTCTCTAGCCGTGCAGTCACACAGATCTGCCGCCCTAGTGAAACCAGTCATATTTCCGTAGATTTGTAGGATTTGGTATGGATTACGTAAAGCGGATCCCACAAATAATTATTTGTCAATTCAATCCGACGTGAAATTGATACTTTGGTAAAAATACGATTTGAAATAAACAAGACTGAAAGTAATTATATAATTATACAGTAATTTCTCAGTGGAAAGAATAACAAACAAAAAAAGGGATATGAACAAATATAGGACTTAATGATTGCTCCGAATTATGTTAATCCTTTTTTCATCCTTAGGGCCGGTTGTGTATATCCACAATCATGATTGTGTTGAGTACATCCCGTAGTAAACTCATTTTACTCTCTGATATCGATAGTTAAATATGGCGGACTTTACACAGCTGTTCCAAAAGTCATCTGACACTTTGATACTTAGAAAGTTGCAGCATGCGACAGTGAATCATTCAATATCCCGCTATTTTAGTGATGAGAGTTCGTCCGATTATGACCTTGTTATTTGTAATACATTATCAGATAATCCTAAAAAATTTCATAGATAAAGCATATTTCATAATTATTTGTCGCGCCTATAGACATCTCATCTATGCTTTGACAATAGTAAATTTGGCGTTCGAACAACCCGCAAACGATTTTAAGCACGGGCGTTAGTAAAAAGGAATTGAGTCTGAGAGCCCTAAACCTCCAAGTTAAAGTAAGTGATGAGCAAAACTCCTAGAGATGCGTCCGAGAAGGTGGCCAAAGGAAAAGTGATCGCTTCTTTTCTGGCTTCTCAAACCGGTTGCGTTGCGATGTATTGTTATCTAGGTTTACGGGCGGCACTAGGTGGCGAGGAATGGCTGTAAAGCATCTGGTTTGACAGCCAGGTCTGTCAAGCGCGAGCAGACATCATTATTACTAATTATTATTAAAATACTTAATTAATTACCTGATATTTCTCCTTCTTCACTAAATACTTGGGAGTTTCTGGCATGAAGAAGAATCCAATGAAATAAATGACAGGCACAGCGAGGTGTATCCAAAGAACAGTTTCGTACGAGAGATACGCTCCTACGGTGTACGCAAAGAAGATCCCGGCATTGATGGTCAGCATAGTCATGGATCCCAGCGATCCTCGCACCTTCAGGCTTCCAATCTCTAGAGAGTACATCGGAGCCAACAGCAAAATTCCTCCTCCACCGAATCCGGCCAGTAATCTGGCCACGTATATCATCGTCACAGAGTTAGCTGTTAGTTTTAGGATCCAACACAACTGAAACAATAATTATTTATTATTCTATTGATACGTTATAGAGCGAGGGTGCTCGGTCACATTTTATTTATATACACGTTAAAACTTTGCGAGGAATGCACTAATTGGCTTGGTCATGTGGAACGAGTGTTGAAGGTAACAGGAACAGAGGGCATCCACGAAAGATTAAAAGCTTCATCAACACTTGACAAGTCGTATGAAACTGGACGACGCAAGACGCAAGAGTGGTGTACCAGGATAGAAGACAGCGATGCTAAGTTAGTTAGTTAAAATCCTTAAATATGAGGTTGATGCATAATTATCTGCCGTTTTTATTGGCGTCATTGTGTTTATTAAATTTGACGTTTAATAGGGTTAATAAATTAAAATGCTCTTCGTGAATCGTAATTCGTAATCGAATTTGTGGAATTTAGGTTACGTCGATTACGTCTCGATGACGCACTTTTGAATCTTTCATTTTAGATTTTGAATCTGAACTGAATGGATGTTAATAATAAAACGAACCGAAATATAGTTTGTAACAACCAGAAGGTTATACGTGTGAGGTTATGTGTGTGGTTATGTGGCCAGAGCAGGATGAACAAAAGATAATGATACTTTTAAAATTAGCAATATTAATTTTGTGGTTAAAATTCATATTTTTATTTATTATCTTTGTTTTATTACGATAATACTTACATAAACACATTAAATGCACCAAGTAGAAAACTATACATACTGATAAACTTAATTTATCGAAAAAATATTTAAGCTACCACTGGGATTTGAATACAAATTGCACAAATTGATACATCTTACGTATTAAATATATTAGATGACATTGTGTAATTGGATATCACACTTCTCCGGATAGGAAGAGATCCTCGTTCAAAATCCGGTGGCAGCTATACTATTTTTTCGATAAATTGAGTTTATCTGTATGCATTTAATTTGTATTAAAATATTACAGAACTATGTTCTGAAAAAATTACAACTTCACAAATAATGATGTGTTCTCTTCGCTCGTAATCGTAATCGACGTAACTTAAACCATCCGCATGATGCTGCACCATTTGTCATTTCGCCATCTCAACGATCTTTTCGGCGAAGGAACGATTTGCGAAAGGGCATGGCGAGTAACATCGATCAGTCCACGATTGTTGGTCATCTCAGAAAACTTGGCAAGGTGTGGAAATTTCCCGGATGGGTTCCGCACAAGTTCTCAGACAACAGCAAGGCCGAATTTTACAATATAATCAATTTTAAAAAAATTGCGAATAATTAAGCATTAATCTAATATACAGGTGGACCAAAAAAGTGAGAACATCTCCGTAATACATGAATTATTTCAAAATAAAAAATAATTTTTTTGCACAATATTTAGCTAACCAGAAATCATCAAAGCACCTCATATTGCATCATCTAGTGGGTTTAAATCTGGGCTGTTCGGTGGCCACATGCCTGGCTCGATGAAATTAACATTCTCACGATGAAGAAAGTTGATTGTATTTCTGGCTGTGTGAGATGGAGCTCCGTCCTGCCGTAATGTCCAGTTATGCTGTAATGTCTAGCTATTCTCCAGGCTTTGTTTCGAAACTGTTTGATGATTTTCCTAGTACCTCAAAGGTTTTTTTAGAAGAACAATACGATGAAAGCATCGATGATCACAAAAGAAATACCTAATGGTTGAGTATCACTATCATTCGAAATAATTGAACGACCGGCGGATTGAAAACTCACGGCACACGGGGTGGCCATGAGCAGTCCGGTCCGCCGCCTGCCGAGCCAGTCGGCCAGCAGCCCCGCCGTCAGCGAGCCCAGCAGGCCGCCCGCGCAGAACAGCGAGGCCACCGCGGACACCTCCCGCGCCGTCAGCGCCGCCCCCAGGGGCGAGTCAGCGCCCTGCAGGGTGTCCAGGGAAGGAGACAGCCAGCCGACCGCAGATCCGTAGTAAAACGTGCCGATGCACACTAGAACAAGTAGTCGTAAAATAAACGAACAATTTTGAGATGGACACCGAAATGACGAGATATGTTGAAGAATGAAAATGTGTCCCGTCGGAGGACTCGTGAATCCAATATTCATATAATACATGGGATTATAGATCGTGAACCCTCGGGGTATCAGAGTGTCATCGAGGTAATTGATTTTGTTCACATTAGTCACTATTTGAACAAGGGGGTGGAAAAATACGGACCAATCAAAACCAGGAAGAAACACAATCCACTTGAGAAATGCTCCTTTAGGTATCTAGATTTTTCTTCACTGAAGCCACAAATCTTCCGGCTTCAGAACACGTACTCCGTTGTTTCGCTCGAAGAATTCTTATTCGATTTATTCGATTATTTCTTATTATAAATTTGAAATAACAAGCACATTGGCAAGATGTACAAATCGGCACGCACGGTAGCGAGAAACCGAATCCACACGACAGGAACATAATTCACTAAATTTGTAAACGATAACTGACAGTTCACAACTTCAACTCGTCTAAAACCATAGAGAACACACATAATAGGTGTGTTCTGGGTATAGGGGGAGAGGGTTGAGGGCAGGCAATAGATAGGAACCATATGCACGAGTCGCCGATCGGCGATACACGAATCACAAAGATCGAACAGATGCAATGATCAGCTTAATAATTATATGATATTTTAATGGAAACTCAACAAACAACTGTAGAGAATTGGACAGTCCGCAATAGCGACTAGCGTAAAATTGAAGTATTTGAAATGTGTTGCTGGAGAAGGATGTTACGAATTGTCAAAAAGTTGTCAAAAAACACACAAAAAATAATATGGAAGTATGGGTAATTACAGGGCTTACGACCTGTCTTCGGATGGCTTAAGTGATCACTTCATACAGTGTAACGTTCACCATTCCACCCAATCAACCTCCATATCTATAACATTTTTGAGAGTTGTATATATGTTAGTATGTGGAAACGATTCGAATACCACAACACTATCGCCATCTATTGACTAAATTTGATGTTCATTTCCCTGAAACAGCATATATGTTACAAAATAATTTGTTTAATAACAGTGCCTCTGTAGGTGAAAATCCAGTAATTGTGTGTTCTTGACCATATTCAATTATTGCTAATAATATACTGGTAGAAAATATTTACAAATTGAAAAATATTGATTTTTCAGGCGTATTCTAGTATAACGTGTAAAAACATTTTACAGGCAAAGAATATTGCTTTAAATAATTTAAAAAAAAAATTTGATTCTCATTGTGACATGTATGCTGTTTCGGGGAAATTAATATCAAATTTAGTCCATAGATGGCGATAGTGTAGTGGTATTCGAGGTGTTTCCACATATTAACATATAAATAATTTTCAAAAATTTGATGTGTGATCACTTAAGCCAGAAGAAGACAGGTCGTGAGCCCTTTAATTGCCCATACTTCCATATATTTCCATTAAATATAATATTCGTATCTATGAGATATTTATTATATGTTTAATAATAAGGATGTTATGGTTCGGATTAATGAAAGTATTTAAAATAATAGAAATCCTAAAATTTGAATATCTCGGACACGTGATGAGACATCCGGAGAAGTGGGAGGGAGATCTTGCATCTCTCACAATGCAGAAAAAGATTGTTGGAAGTCGGAGCCCTGTAAGAAGGAAAACACCATGGCTGAAGAACGATTCTAATAATCGTTAATCACACTAACCGGCGACTACTTCGCTTAGTAGTAATTTTTTTTCTTATATAATTCTTTACAAATGCACTGAGAGTAAAATATAGTTATCAATTATAGTGCGAAAACACACAGATTAGATAAGATGCCGGTTATAGAGACAGAAGCAGTTATCTTATAACATTGATTCATTGTTATTAGAATTGACTATAAAAAAATATATTTTCTAATATAATTATGCATTTAAATATTAAATAATACCAAGCACTTGTGATTTGACTCATGTCTTCAACACGGTATTGCTAATATTTTGATACGTCAACGATGAGACCGAATTGCTAGCGACACAACATCAGCCTCATGCCTTTCAGATACAAACACAGATTGCCCTGGCACTATTTCCTGATGCGAAGTAACGCGCTCGATCCTCCGGACTGAGATGCGCACAGAAGCGGACAGCGTCGACTGAACTCTTCAATAAATGACTTTGTAAAAATAAAAAACAATATTCTTAAGTTTAGTAGTAATTAATTTGAAATACTTAACTTCCAGTAAATTGTTTAGAGGGTTTTTTAACAGAATTTTTTACCCTTCCAATTCATGTATTAATATAAACCACTTATGATGTTTATTACAATAAGTTAGTTAGTAAAAGTGTCAAAGCGATTAGCGCTGATGCACTTGTAGCGGTATATTTGGCGGTCTAGCCGCATGTAGAGTACTCAGAGTATCGTAGAAAAAAAAGTTGGAAATAATTTTTAATCTTTGGTTTTAGACTGTTGACCGATGGAAGCGAACGAGAAGAACATAATTAGAAGTTGTGTCGGTACGTACCTATGACAGCGGCCATGTATTGGTTTCTGACACTTGTAGAAGACGAGTCTTCCGCGTAGCAGTCAGCTGCTGCTGGTGTCCTGTCCATTGCTGACACCTTCACAAAATCTCTCTTCTTGCACAGAGATCTACGCTTTGCAAATCCAGTTTGTTTTCAAAAATATACCAACTCAATTTTTCATCGATAATCTAAATATTTGTACCCGGATTGAAGGAAGTGGCGCGGCAGGTCGTGACATTAACACAATTATTTATAAATAAACTAATTTGCATATTTAGATGCAAGTTAGACTTTTCAGAGGTCCGCCGAACTGCAGAAGCGATTGATTACTGTTGAAATCTAGCGGTACTGGGTATTGTGGTGCTATATTTCAGTGAGGTGACATCTCACGGTTACATCACAAAGCGACGTGCTATATTTTTAAATATCAAAAAAATATATAGCTTAAATTATTAATACGATTTCGTCATCTAAAACAACATCTAAAAATTAATTTGGTTTTCAACGCTAGATGTCGTGATTGAAATTGACATTGAAAAATAACTAACTGACTTATCGTCGCGCCGTTTCCCCGCGGGGGGTAGCCAGAAAGGATAGAGCGCCACACTCTTCTGTCATGACACACAGTTTTCGCCTCATCCACATTCATACATCTTCTCATACAAACTCGCCGATTATTGAGACTTCTAACAGGACTATGTTCCTTACCATTCTCTCCTCATTCATCCGTTCCATATGACCAAACCACCATAGTGATCCTTCCTTAATCTTATTCACTACACAAAGATCAGCTTTACATTATTTCCTTATTTTGAAAAATAAACTGATTATAATTAAATGTATTAATTAGAAAGATATATACATATAAAATCAATTTTATCGAAAAATATTGTTGTTGCGCTACCGGGATTCGAACCTGGATCTCTTTCCAAACCGGGAAAGGTGCATTATCCTACTATGCTACAGTGACGGTACCTTTGACGACAAATTTTCGAACCTGTCATCTGTCGTTTCTTTATTTGAAAGCCATCTATTCTGTTTTTACGAAATTTCAAATACCTTTGATAATTAATTTAAAATGAATTTTTATTCAATTTTAGACATTTATATATTATTTTAAGGAGAACACATTTTTATTGTGAAGTTGTAATTATTCAGAACTTAGGTGCTGTCAAAAGTACTGTCGCTGTAGCATAGTTGGATAATGCACCTTTTCCGGTTTGGAAAGGTTCGAATCCCGGTAGCGCAACAACAGTATTTTTCGATAAAAGCGATTTTATATGTACATCTTTCTAATGAATACATTTAATTAGTATTTGATAATAATTTCGTTTTTGTACATAATATGTACTTTGAATAAAATAAATAAATCATACCACCTGTTTGGGACATATTTGTGCTTGAGCGAGGATGATGTACTGTGCCTTCCACCTCCCCCCCTTCCTCACCTGCCGCGGGTCAGTCGATCGGCGACCCTGAACCGGTGCGGTTACAAAAAGATTTCGCAGTATAACAAGTGTGAGACATCTTGTGCAATTTGAATCATTCAAGACCCTGAACGGAGATAGTGTCAAAACCTAAGTCTAACAGTCCACATTGGAGGTGCCAGGAGAACGGATTGTGGTGAGTGGAACTTCCTTCCGAATCCTGTTTCTTCAGGCATCTATGCCATTACGCAACACCACCTATGACTAGTGACTAAACAGTGATTTATTTAGCAAATAACTGATTTGTACTGAATATTTATTTTAAGAATAACTATTCTAAATCTTTGAAAATAAAACATTTTCTTACGCCTATCGCATTAATTTCACTGTTATCGTTCACGTCCATCATCTTACCACCGATAACAAGTTTCAGTTGAGATTTTGGGGTGTTGGTAGGGTAGTAATTAGCAATAGTTACTAATCTCTGATATTTTAATGTATTTGGAATAGAATGTCGTGTAATAATGTAGAAACTAGCAGAACCAAGCCGTCTCAATATAATCTACATGTCAAGTAGTGTAGGCACTGTACATTTATTGCCGATATGAAAAAAAAAACTGTCTCAAAATCATATTTTCTGACAAATGGTTTCTGAGAAAACCCTAATCGCGTTTGCCGCAAAACAAACCAGACGTAATTAAAATTATTCCATAAAAATGACAACTAGATAGACAATAATAATATTTCCTCAGTATAATGTGTGTTTAAGTAAAAACTGAATCGGATCAATCTCACTCAACCTAGAGCACACAATTTTTTTTGGATATGATGAATTATTGCGACAAATATTAGGTCTCAAATATAATGAAAAATTATACAATTATTCACGACTTCTGTGGTACGACGCGAGATGCTATGGTCATATGACAGCACAGATAAGAAAAAAGACACATGGTCAATATCAGTCGGCCTCAATTCACACTTATTATGGGAATAATCTATTGATTTTACTTTCAGAAAATTTAGTCACTTTAGATATACTGGAATGAAAGATAGCCTGCTTTAGCTTTCAATAATTTCAACCTTGGTCTTGAACTGCATTTGTTTAGCGGCTGCTTTCTTCCTCTTCCCCTATACATGTGGACCACAAGTCGCTCACCATAGCGATAAATGCATTAATTATTTATTTATTTACGTTAAAGGTTATTCGAGGTGATCACCAGCAACCGCTCTTATTGTATCTCGCCTAATTCACTCATTATAATTCTATAATCGGCGTTAACTTTGTAGAGTTTCACCAGAATGGACGTGACGTCTCCTTCTGTAAGAGACGTCACGCATAAAGGTAATAAAATGAATAATTTTGAAAGTTTTGAAATAAAAAAGAATTTGAACTCTGATACATTTTTTAACTTATCTCCTCTCCTCTCAATATTCCGGTCAGTACCTAATTACTTATATGTCTACCACCTAAGCCTTGTCTTCTATATTTACATGTAGTCAGTTTAATACTTCACCTGTCGGTGAGAGTGACTGTTTCTCTCGAAACTCGAGTAGTGCTAATAAACTCAAGTAGAGTTATAACATTGTTTCATTTATATTCATCTTTTATTTGATTGTTTCCTGAACTTGGTAAGTACTGTACAGTTTTGGGCCAGGTAAAAATAGATAAAATGTAGAAAATAAACAGAATTTAATATATTTTATTAACATAATAAAACTTAGGTGTAAACTTACTTTATACAACATTAATAAACCAGTTATAGTATTAATAACGACCCAATTAAATGTCTCAAGAGTTTTCTATTTTTTTGCCTCATTTCGAAAAGAGGGAATGGAAGCCTGGAGCTCACAGTTGTGTAGTGCGGTATGTGACAAGATTGAGAGGATCATAGTAAAATTGAGAACACGTCATCAAATAAAATAATTATTATAAGAGAGTGCTTAGATTCAATGTTTACTTTTGTAAGTATTTTTAAAGGCAATATTAAAACGTTTAAAATAAATAAAGGTGAGTAGTGGTGTCCTACCAACACAATAATATTCCTTAAGACACATCACGCCTCTGATCACAAATAATCTTCTACAGCAGTCCTCCGATCTCGTCCTTTTTTCCCGTTTTCTTAAGCCGATTATCGAAGTGCTGCAGAATCTCATCCAGCGGTTTTCCCTTGGTCTCAGGCACGAGGAAGAAGCAAAAGATGGAACCGGACATCGCGATCACAGCGAACGCCCAGAAAATTCCATCAGATCCGATGGCCTCCACCGCGGAGGTGTAGAACTGGGCGACCATGAAGGCCGTCACCCACAGCCAGAAGATGACTATGGTGGTGGCAATTCCTCGCGCCTAGGAAATAAAACGTTAATAAATACAGGGTGTCTCAAATAAAAGTTTGCGCATTTTTACATACTTCGATTGTATTCTAGGATTATTGGTTGAAAGTGTACATAAAACTGTGTTCTAGTAAATTCCTTCGATAGCTTAGTTTGTCCCCGGGCTTTCTATTGTTAATAATAAACACTAATAATAATATCACCATTAACCTGGGCTGATTGTTGCCTCGGTCGGTTGATCTCCGATGTATTGTTGTTCTGGATTTCCGATTTTGATGCGACTTTACTTGGGTATTTTGATGTGATATAAATATAATACAAATAAGCCAAGGACACGTATTTAACATACGAATACCGTGGGAATTAGCAGGAAG
The DNA here is from genome assembly GCA_031772225.1 of Eubasilissa splendida. Taxonomy (NCBI): domain Eukaryota; kingdom Metazoa; phylum Arthropoda; class Insecta; order Trichoptera; family Phryganeidae; genus Eubasilissa; species Eubasilissa splendida. The sequence goes on along the minus strand of CM062869.1, from coordinate 16,803,947 downwards.
TATGGCTTGTAGGTATCGTTTTTGCCTTTAAATGCGACACACAGGAAATGTCGTATACGGGGCATCATGTACCTGTTTGTTTGTAGGTAGATGCACCATGTACCTGGAATTTTGGATCTTATCACTTTTGTAACAATGATGACGTTTTCCAATGACTGAAAATAAATGGCTTACTGTGCATAAATACTTTAAAGCTACTGACCTGAACCATAAAGACCTCGTTGGTGATAACGAAGGGAACTGGCCCAGCGCCCAGAGAGTATATGCACACCCCCGTGGACAGGGCCAACACTGGAATCCACCCCACGGAGGAGATGTCGTACCCTTGATTCTTGAAGTAGAAGTAGGTACCCAGCGTAGCCATGGCCAGGGATACAATAGTGGCTGACGAGATAAACAATATCTGGAAATTTGAGAATTTTATAAAGAAATGGATAAAGTTTGTATATTTTACAACTGGTATTAACCAGACATGATCCACTTTAATTGCAATGCATGGATTTATCTCATGAGCATATCATCGTGTGGAGGAACAAAACATGGTTGATGAAACGATGGGATGGAAGAAAGGTGAAGAAGACGGATGAGTGTTTAAGGGTTATAATTTATTTAAGGTTTTTAATATACACGAGTATGTACATTCCTTTTATGTGGGTAATACCATAAATTTGCGGTGTCAGAGTCATTCGGAATGTCCTCGGTCACGAATACAGATCGCGTTTTATCAGTTGAAATATCGGAGGCTGGCCAGCCGAATGTCAGGAGATTGCAAGCCAGATTAAGCAGTTAGTGTACATTAGCAATAGGAAGTCAGGACCCGACTATCGAAGTAATTCATGGATATAATGATGGTAAGTATTGGTAATTTGAAGCACCGAAGTCAAAGGAAGACGAGGAACTTATTCATCCACTTACCTAGTAACCTCATCGAGTCATTGAGTCAGCTTTGCTATGGTGATCAATAGAAGATCCACTTTCTCTACCATAGCGCACAATCAAGGTAACAGTTCCAAATGTATTATCAGTCACTCACCTTTCTTCCAAGCCGTTCTACCAGCAAAATAGACCCGTAGGATCCAACCAGCTGCAGTGCTCCAACTATAATAGCAGCATTACTGGGGGTCAGGGTGCTACCGGCATCTTCAAAGATCACAGTGGCGAAGTTGTTAATGGCGAAGATCCCAATGTAGCCCTGGATCGAGATGAGCACAAAGCAGATGCCGAAAGCTTTCATCGTGACGCGAGACGTGACTAGAATAGGGGTTAAAAATTGCAAATCGTAAAACATTTTGACGACCCCTAGCAAGCAACCTCAATCGAAAATATTAATGTCTTTGTTAAATCATGCATAATTTTATAATTAATATTGTTATTTGATAGATAAAGAGAAATGTTCTAACCAAAGAATTTCCACGGTGGAATTTCGGGAGATTCTGGTATCGTTTCCACATTTTCGGCTGCATTATCTAAAATGTTAATACAAGTATGTTAATATCTTCAATTGAGATTACTTGGGAGTATTCCAAAGTATTACAAACCACCAGACGAGCAAAGAGGGAAGGAACCGGTGTCGATAGAAGCCAGTTTCTTCACTTTTGGTTTGTAATCTGGTAACGCTTGTGAATCTGTTAAAATTGGAAGCGCACAGAGAGGTGGGGAGCTATGGAAAGCAAGTAAGAGAAGGTCTACATTCAACACTGGATGCAGATCGGTAAAATAAGAAGATTATGAACCTATTTAGGTTTAAGTGCAAGGGTATCGACTGTCTGGCAATCTGACCATCGCGTCCTTAAACGTACATAATTTCTATGTCTATCATATTTATTTGGACATGGATAACATATAAGTATTGTACAGTAATAAAAAAAATACAGTTTGTTACATATACAAAACACAATAAAATAGAATACGTATATACATACATACAAAGCAAGTAAAGGTGAAAATATAAAAAAATATAGAAAAAACACACACACAACAGCTGTGATCCTGTGGGTGCATTTTTTGCTGTGCTCTTCTCTTGTTCCAGAAGTTGTTTGTGGGTGTCTACATTTGTTTGCATTATAATCACATACATATATGAAAATAAAACAATTGTTTTTTTTATTATAGTCATTTAATTTACTCTAGACGCGTTTCGCCTTGTAAGGGCATTATTAACAATTTAACTCAATAACTTGTATTTATATCTAGAGGGGTACAAGTATATAATAATAACTAGATATAAATACAAGATGTTGAGTTAAATTATTGATTGATAATGATGCCCTTACAAAGCGAAACGCGTCTCGAGTAAATTAAATGAGTAGAATAAAAAAACAAGTGTTTTATTTTCACTTAATATGTGATTATGGAGTTCTACAAACTTACCTCGGAAACAGTAAATACAATTATAGATAATAATTAGGTTTAAATAAACACTTACTGATTTCCCTGACGGATACTTCTTGCGTGGAATTCTTCGACGCCAGGAGAACTTCCAGCTTGAGGTTCGATAGAACTCCTCGCGTCACGGGATCTTCGGGAGAAATGTTCCTCAGCCAAGCGATGGCTTTAGTCGCTTCCTAAAAATATTCCACTGAACGAAATTTTTTTCCCATCGTTCCTAGTAGTATCTGAGTTATATTATTGTAATAAACTAGTGTTGTTACACGTATCGTATTGAGTTTCACTTGAGTGTACAGAGATGAGAAAATAACCCAAAGGGAATCTGTGATGGATCTTCCGAGGACACTACACTGGTGCATAATTAAATTGGAAAGTCACGGCGAGATGAAAAAAAAGTTAGGCTAATTAAAAAGTTAAATTTTCAAAAAATCATCAAACTAAAAGAGTTGTAACAGATAGAGGAGAAGAAGAAAAATGAAAAGGTTGTAAAGACACAGTAAACCTTCAGACGTCTGCTAAAAATGTCGTAAAACTGAGAAATCAAGCAAAACGTGTGTGACAAAATCGGTTACATATAAACATATAAACTATATTTTAAAGTTAGAGCAGTTAGTTAAGTTCCGGTAGTTAGTTACTTAAACGTCATGACTTTCCTTCATATTAAATGTTTTCTTTTTCTTTATTACATGGCACAATTATTACAGTTGGTCAATATTACATCTGGTCATTAACATCTTAATGCCATCATAGATTGCCTCAAATACTAATTTCCATCGAGTTTCCATCGACATGAAAAATGGCCTCAATAGTCCGAACCTGGCTGAAGCGAAGTTGATTTGAGACATTACGTTCCACGTTCATAAATGTCCACGGAGACATGAGATAAATCTCAATAGTTGTCATATACCCGTGTTGCGATAAATTCTAAAAAAACTGCCGTTAATACCTGTCATCCACCATATTAACAAATGTCATAATATACGTTTAATAGGTCATATGTGATAATAGGATCCCAATAAAGATAAAGGGTAAAGTTTATGTGTTTAACAGCGGTATATACATATATACAGCCGGACGAGGAAACGAGAAAGATCACATTGCACAGAAAACAGAAAATACGAGCAACTTGGACATTTTTAGTCAGTTGTCATCTGAACCCTTCACAAGCCATGATTAAACCTGTAAGATTTTGGTAAATACGTGGAACATTAAATTCTTATTTTAGTCAATCCTAAGGAAAACATTTACTTTTGAAAATGACTATTAAAATGCCAATTATGTACACAAAAAGCTTACAAAAAGAGTTACTTATTGGTGGAAATATAAGGAAGAAAGAAAGGCACTTATTTTTCGTCTACAGGGTGCTGGTTCATTGATAGATTCCTCTCCACCATAAATACGAGCGATTAAGCGGGCTTCACTAACACTCGCGAAAATGATTATTATATATAAGCGAGGTTAAAGTAAGACTAATTTTAAGCGTTAGCGGAGTAAAGCGGAATGAAGCGACGGTAGTTATCCGTACAAAAGTTCCAAGTTAATTACTGCGACATCTTCTTTCTTCCTTGTACTTAAGGATAGGCTAGAAAAGAAAGGAATGGAGATACGCAGGTTAAATGTGGTAAGTCGCGAATTGAATGTATGTATGAGTGAGGCTACAAGTACAAGCAAAACTTAATAGAATCTAATTAATTTAAATGGCACTAACACTTATCAATTCAATCCGTTGGCCAAAATACCATTTGTGGTAAAACAGAAAAACAACGTACATAATATCTCAGTGAAATTTAAGTTAATTAATTAATTAATTAGTACATAAATTAAGAGAAATAATACCCAACAAGGAACGTCGCATACTCCAGTCAAATTGTCCGCAATGAAAAATATAATGTTTTACAACTCATTATGCGGAGGAAGATAGATGGCAGCAGACGGGTTAATAGAAAGAGTATAATAGAAAATTGCCAATCTTGGATAGAAGGCGGCACATGAAGAAAAAATCTTTGTGTGGGCGTTATATTTTTTCGTGTGCTATAATGCTAAACCTTGTGCATGGGAGAAACATATTGTCGAAAATTTCACAAAAATCTCATTCGCGTATGACAGATTTTGGGCGAATTAAATCTATTCAATCTCGATATGAGCTGCAGCGATCTCCCGATTTGAAGATATGAACGACAGCTCTTGAAGTCGGCACTCGCCGGGATAATGTGAGTCAATCAAATCAATTTCAAATTTCTCTTTAACTTTACCGCAATCAAAATGATAACACGCACTTGAGACTACTTATTATACTTATTAATAATACTTTCAAGTCGATGTGCTTTTAAAATCTCAACAGTGCGGATTTAATATGAAGTGTTTATCTAAACAGTTTAAACGGCACAACAATGTACGCTATCTAAAGTTCTGTTGAAATGTATCAAGTGACACGTGGGTGTTTCCTCTACTCAATTGTGAACATTAAACTTCTGTCCGACTGTTCATTTATAATATAAAAACTAGTCAAGGTCAAAGCGTCCCGCAGAATGTATTACGACAATTCCGGTCGTAAATCGGAATCACCGCAAGAGGGGGAGGAAGTAGGGATACACGGTACAGGGAGAAGGGATTTAATCGGCGTTTATTTTTATAACCACATTCCTTTTATAGCTTGTATCAATATAAAAATCCTCAGTGCAAGTATTATAATACATTTCATTTACATGCAAGCCTGTTGGCCGCTTCCTAGGTTCTGAGGTAGATGGCCATAAGATTCTATAAGCTAGAATGTAAATTGGAAGTAAGGTAACTAATTAAATTAAATGGTTAAAAAAACAGGAAAATCAAAAAGAGACAAGTAAAGATAATAAGTGAATAAAACACAATATTTTTTTGATACAGATTAAAGATATATAAGATGTAAAAGAAAAGAAGAAAGCAGGGAGCAAACAAAACATGATAAGTACGAGGTAGGATGTAATGACAAGAGGAATTACATAAAATGAGTAGGTTTGATCATTTAAGAAACTCTTCCAGCTGACTTCTTTCAATTTTGTAAAGCCATTCCTTTATAAGCACACATAATTGAGGATGCGATACCGTTGCCATCTCTTGTGGTAGCTTATTGTATATGCGCGGTCCTATAAAGCATGCCTTACCTTGAGTATGACGCCTCCGCAAATTAATATATTACAGATTACAATAAGTTCTATCTGTGTTGGAAGACGTGGAGCGAAAGAGTCGTTCTCTCGCGGTCCGTCATACCTCTCCATACGCACACACACACACAGACCCTTTCGTCCTGTACGCGCGTGCGCCTGTCCATCCTCACTCCATAGATATCACACTAACAAAACTGGTATACTGTGGTCATGAAATGTGTATTCAACAAGGGTTCCAAAACACAGAAATTATTTTCTGGAAGGGGTATTTTTTGCAAACCTCGTATCTCTCCTTCTTCACCAAAAACGTCGGCGTCTCCGGCATGAAGAAGAACCCGACGCAGTAGGCTATCGGGATGGCCAGGTGTATCCAAAGCAACGGGTAGTAGGACACCCAGGCTCCCAAGGCGAAGGCCACCAGGATCCCCGCGTTGATGGTCAGGACCGCGAGCGACCCCAGGGCGCCACGTATCCTCGGGCTGCCGACCTCCGAGCAGTACAGGGGCGCAATCAGCAGGCTGCCTCCTCCGCCGGCTCCAGCCAATATCCTGGCGGCTAGGAGACCAGCGACCGTCGGCACGGCTAGCTTCAAGGTCCAACATAACTGAAATGATTCTTGTTTTTAATACGCTACGTGACTGACTCAGAGATTTGTATTTATATCCAATGGTAATAAACCCAATCTCGAGGTAAAATTGCAATCCAGAATTTCAGGATTTTATCTTGATGGTTTCGAGATAAGACCCTGAGATGGAAAAATCTTTTTTAATAAATACATATTTTGTTATGAAGTTGCAATAATGGAAAATTTATATATTAATAAACAAACACTTTTATAAAAATATATAAATTTATAAATATTTGGTTACCACTGGAATACGAACCCGGAACTTTTCTGAACAGTTACCAATTGACTTCTTCAGTGTAAAATGTGTCAATGTGTTATAATATCTGATAAAATAGAAATTGAACATTGAAACATTTTAAAAGGGGTTTGCGGGTGGATTGCTATATATAAGAACGTTGTTACGAATATTTCATATCTTTTTAGCCATCAAAAGAGAAGAAATATCATATTCTATGTAAGGATGGTATGGAACATTTGTTTGGAACGAAGTTCAGTTAAACAGTCTACTTACAGCATAAGATAGCATAGCTTAAGTCACGCAAGTTGCAATTTCAGTCTGTTTACTGCATAAGATAGCACAGCTTAAGTCACACAATCTGCTTACTGCATAAGGCACGGCAACCAGTAGCCCGGCCCAGCGGCGCCCTAGTCGGTCCGCTATGAAGCCGAACACTGGAGTAGCCACCAGTGCCCCGACGCACAGCAGGGACGCCGTCAGGGCTGACTCCGAGTCCGTCAAGGGAGCTCCCAGCGGAGAATCTGGAGCCCGGAGGTACAACAGTGCTGGAGAGACCCAGCCCACGACGCAGCCGTAACAGAACGTGCCGATGCTTGCTGGAATTAATTCATTCATGGTAGGTATTTAAAACAAATTTTTGACCTGTGCGGGATGAGAATGATGACGTATGCAACATTTTCGAAGATCCAAGAGTCTTTATCCGTAAGAAACTGCGGTGGTTCAGAAAAATGTGTCACATAAGAAAATACAGGAAAAAATAATCCTTTTGTCGTACGAGAAGAGTGGGAAGATCCCGAGCTAGCTGGGAAGGCGTATAGAATGTCACAGTGAATCCTGAATCGTTTTATAAGCTGAAGCTGCCGTAACGGTCCTACTCGTTCGCCGCCATGCCGTGCTGCATTAGAGCGTAGAAGGACACCGAAATGGATGACAATCGAGAACCGGAGCATATGTAGACAAAATATTCGTGTAGTGTCATTGTGGAAGAAGAGTTCAAAAAATGTTTTCAAATATTGCCACGATATTTTGACGAAATTGAACCATTGTTGGAATATGCTTTGTCTTCCGATGAATGCTGGGTATTGGAATTAATTCTGAAATGTAAGACGGCTTAACATCAGATCGTACGAGCACGTGCTACTTGTATTTAGGGTCAATTGACATCAGCACAATTCAGTTTGTATTATAGAGATGTCTTCTCAAAATCATGTGTAATAAATAGGCGCATCCGCCTAGGAAAGGCAGCAGCAGGGATTGTAAAACTTCACAGAGCATCAAACAAAGGTCTATATCGGAACGGACTATGCTCGGAGGCTCCTTGTGGGATTGAATAACAAATGAAGACATTTGCGGAAAGAGTAAAGTAGAAGACGTTGTTCGCCGAATAACAAATTATAATGTCAACTGTCTGGACACATGAGGCGAAGAAATGACAGTCTTTCCTTTGTAAAAAAGAAAAAAGTGATAGATCGTACAGGAAGCCGAAATGTAGGTCATTCCATAGCTCTTTGGGTCGATAACATAAAAAAGAGGTCTAGGAACATAGTTCGCCCACAATTGTTCTTCCTCATTTGTTCGCCCACAATTGATCGCCCACAATTGTACGCCCGCAATTGTTTGCTCATAATTAAGATAAATTCTATATCTATGTACCTACATAGTTCGAACGTGGACAATTTTCCGGACACAATGAGAAAGGTTGCAGGAAGCAGCTACGGCAGGATATTGAGATAATATAGAAAGGAACGGCGGTCGACTAGAGAATCAATCAACAGCGGATGGACGATGGCTGATGAAGAAGGCTCGCATTGTAGGAACCCCATTAACAGTGTTCAAGAATGAGCCAATGGGCACCGTACGCCGTGAGGAAAGGACACAAGGAGCGGTGTGCCACATTGGTGTTACCTTCACCGAGGCTGACGTGATGAGAATGAAAATGTATTGTCCGGTCGTGATTTTGCATTTTATATCTTTATATTCATCATTAATATCAACTTTGACTTATTTATTTACCGACTCGGAGATTAAGGTCTCATAGAGATCATCGTGGACCCGGGCCACAACAATGACAGAAGTTTTATGGAAATATGGCTTTGAAGATGTTCAAAAAGTGTTTCAAACAGTTGTAACGATTTAAACCGTTATTGTAACGATAATTGGTAACTAATCAACGTAATTTTTTGAGCAATCACTGTCTTGGTACATTAGAAAGTAAATCTCTAAACCTTAGTTATCAATCACCGTCACAATCATAGTCATATGTAGCGCCTAATTCCAAAACCCCCTAAAACGACTTGATGTGTTTTTGAGTTATGGATGAAAACGTATATTTTGAAAGGAAATGTACAAAATGTTTGTTTTTATATCAGAATTTTTTTTCTGTATATATCGTTCTGGCAGCCATACTGGATTATAAATAACGTGATCATCAACATCAAGCGCTGTTATTGGCTGATTTCATTTTAGGTGAAATAGCAACTTATACTCTGTTTACTTTGCGGTATTTTGGAAATAACTCTGATTTTGAACATGAAATATCAATGGATTTAGGTGGCTTTTGCGAATTTATCTGAAATTATCCGAAATCCGTTTAAGGGGGTTTTGGAATTAGGCGCTACATATAACGTTTTATCATCACCAGTTGTAACTATTACTTGATTGTTTGAAGGTGAATGCAAGGAGGCTGCAGCGGGTGTAGTAGATGAGTCCTGTAACACGCTAAACTCCGCCATGTCAAGACATATCTACAAGAGGCAGGTGAGAGCCCGGCAGACTGGACCACAAATGCGATATCAAGGGACGGATGGCGCTTTATTGCGACAATGGCCATGGACTTCCGAGACTGCTGAAGATAAAGAAGAAGCAGCTCGAAATGAGAATACCATCTTAAACATTTTGCTGAATAATGCGAGAGAGAGAGTATGATTGATGGTAGAGTGAGAGTGGAGTTCTGTAGGAAACTGCGACTTAGATAATCCTGGAAGGAACCTGAAATTGTTTAGGGATTTGTGAGAGTGTGGGTATCTTACTGGGAAATCCTGGGTAGGGCTGCTATGGAAGATGTCATTCCAATATTTTGTTTTTGTTAGTCTCGTTTCCCGTGAGTGAGTGTTCATGTTACCCCCTGGTTGCCCCCCGGCTTCTGTGTGTTTGTGTCTCTTTACTTTTGTTATTATATTATTTTAGGTATATTTTGATATTGTTTTTGTATTGATATAATGTATCTCTTGTAAAATTTTATCCAATTAACATGGGTATTTTAATCGGGGTTCTTCGGACAATGAGGGATATGTTTCGGTTGTAGCTTAGTTGCCGGTTGTGCGGTCGTCTGTTTAGCATTAATGCCAACCTGGCGGCGAATGAGCAGGACCGATATGAGAGCTCACAGAACAGTTCTGGATAACTGGTGGGTTCCTTCTCAATGGTATCACAGGGGTCAATGGTTGATAGAGTACCTACACATGAAAGTAGGGATTATTTAGACTTACCGATGATGGCAGCGAGGTACTGATGCCTGACGCTAGTGTCGCCGTGCTCTTCGTAAATGACCCCGCTCTTGGCTTGTTCCATCTTGATCGCAATGTTCACTCAACCACTAAATAACAAACTGGTGTTAAATCAATTGAATTATTCTTCTAGATTAGTATATAGACCACCTGATTTTTAAAACTCATTTAAATTAAAACTAGTTCATGTTTCGCCGCCTCGGCCGAATAAATAACAAGAAGGTACTGTAAGTAATCTCGATCTATTCGACTGCACAAAATGTATATTATTAATTATATATTATTAATATAATTTAATCTGGTGAATAATTTACGAAAATCTGAAAATTTAATCTAAACGATTTCGCCGATACGGTTTAAACTTTGGAACTTTCTATCGGACAGCATTTTTGATTGCATTTTAAGGTGTGTTCCACGAAATGCAATGAATATCTCAATTGAATACAAATTAAATGTATTAATTAGAAGGATGACGACAAATTTTCTAACTTTTGTGTTACACTTTTCAAATTAATCATTTATCGAAATCCAGGTTCGAATCCCGGTAGGAACAACAATATTTTTCGATAAAATTGATTTTATGTGTACATCTTTCTAATTAATACATTTAATTAGTATTTAAAACATCACAGAGCTATGTTCTGAATAATTACAACTTCACAATGAGAATGTGTTCTCCTTAATAATATCTCAATTCTTCACTAAAGAAAGACTCTCCACGACTTACAGGGAAATAATTCTTACATCCTTTGAGCTGAACACTAGAAGAGATGGAGACTTTTTAGAACACGGTCGGTCTTCAATAAGATGGGTAGTCCAAGTCTTCACATGACCAGCCTCGCTATACGTCGCCCTAAACAAGACCCGAGATCACGAAGAGTGGAAGCAAATTCTGAAGCTCAAGTAAAATTCCGCAAGATCATGCAGCCTGCATCCACATGAAAAAGATGTTCTGCAGTCATGAACAGATTGCGAATGCGAATGGTCAGATGCTTCGGTATTATTTTATGGAATGGACACTTGAGCTTCCGTAGAATTGATAAGGCGACTCGAAGCATTTTGAGTTGCAGAAGAATGCTCAAAATTAGTTGGATGGATACAACACACGCGACTTTAATTCTATTACATTTTAAAAATTACAAAACGAAAAAGGAGAAGGAATTTAAGATGGTTATTAGCAATTCATTTTTTTTTATTCACAAAAAATCATATAACATAAATCCATAAAAAACAAAGTATTACATGCAGATGGAAAATTAATGGAAAATTAAGGTGCCTTGGAAGAAGGAAAACATCATGGCTGCAGAACTGACGCTAGTCAGCATGGAAGGCAAAGTCCGATGAAGTAGAAGATGGAAGTCACGATGACTGGATGATCACGATGGAAGGGTCAGAAAGAATTATTCCACAAAGAGAGAACTTTTGTTGAATACAAATCTAAATAAATACATTAATACAATCATAAATTACAAAGACAAAGATGATAAATTTAATAATTCCAGTATTTATAAACTTAGCTACTTTTACCATAACAGTCAAAATTCCGAAATTTCCGATCATTTATTAAAAAATTTGAATTGTCTGATTTACATATTAACAATGTTGGTCTTAAATATAATATTTTAGAATCATTAGAAATAAGCAAAGCGTGGAAAATTAACTAAAATATTATAAACAACCAACATAAATTTAACCACATGTCCTATTCTAAGATTTTTGTATCACTAAGTCAATTTTCACATCTTTTACTAAGATACTAGATTTATTTTTTAATATCGTCCATCCTGACTGTGTATTAAATTTTACTATACTGTGGATAAAACTAAAGTTTTAAATAATTTATATTAAAATTTATTACCTTCCTTCAACTTTTTGTGTTTTATGTTTTATTTAATTAGTGTTGAGAGTTACACCTGAATTTGTTATTAGTATTTTTATCACAATTGGTCTGAATGTAATGTATATATTTTAATTCCAATCGACCGCAGCAACGTAGGTACCGCTTACAACTAAAATATAGATCAACGTTTGAGTTGTGTCAATGGTTTGGGCAATCGTTGACTATAATCTAAACCAGGGTCGTCACCGATGTCGGGACATAATACGCAATTTAATAACAGGATTGGATTAAGCGATTAAAGTTGAATACAATGGTCTCGGGACAAAAAAAAGATCAGAAATAAAAAATATTACAAAAAGGAAATTGTGTGTTTGCAACCATCTTGTGTCAGCCTCATTAAGGGGCCACTTTAATTTTCCAGTTTGAATTTCGAGATATTTTTATATTTTGCATACCCTTTCAAGATGAGACTAATAATTAATTTTTTTACAATATCAAGTAAATATTGCTATAGTGAAAGGTATCAATAGAAAAGGACAAGTATAGTTATAGTAATTGTTGGTTTTCTTAAATTCCTAGGTAATAAGCTATCAGAAAATAACCATTTCTTCAGCATTCATAATACATACGTGTTGCCATTTGAAAATCAAGCGAAAATTAAATAATTTCTTATGTTTATACTATGAAGAATTATTATAAATAAAATATATTAATTAGAAAGATATACAAATAAAATCAATTTTATCGAAAAATATTGTTGTTGCGCCACCGGGATTCAAACCTGGATCTCTTTCCTAACCGGGGAAGGTGCATTATCCAACTAGCCAAAATTTAATAAAAATGAATTGATAATTCTGGCGTCTTCTATCAGTTTACTCAAAGGTATTTGAGATTCTGTAAAAATAAGGTAGATGGCTCTTTCGAATAATGGAACGATTAAATGTATTAATATCAAATAGGTAACATGTATGTTCGAAAATTTGTCGCTAAAAATATTGTCACTGTAGCATAGTTGGATAATGTATCTTCGCCGGTTAGGAAAGAGATCCAGGTTCGAAATCCGGTGGCGCAACAACAATATTTTTCGATAAAATTGATTTTATATGTATATATTTTTAATTAACATATTTAATTCATATTTAAAATATCACAGAGTTACGTTTTGAATAATTACAACTTCACAATAAGAATGTGTTCTCCTAATAATAATTATTATGTTTATAATAAAAACCATTGTTTGTGTCGATAGACACATGATCATAAAATATTACATTTTTGCCCCGATTTATAAGGAAAAAATTTATGTAAATTCATACTGATAAATAATGTTGATAACTTTTGAATCAGCTGTATTTGTGAAGAGAAAACTATTTATGCTAATATTATATAATATTCATACTCCGGTTGTAATAAAAAAAAAACTGTTTTTTTTAATAATATTTATTTATTGTTTTAATAAATTACATATATATTCTAAAATATTAATGAAAATATGACAAAAGTATTATTATCAAGCTTATTATCGTTCTTCAGAGTTTCGTTGTTTTTTTTTTTACACGTATTCAAAACAAAATTTGATCCGCACATATTACACTTTAAACTGAATTTAGAAATAAATGTGCACTCAAACATCGATTTGTGGGAGTAAATTTTGATTAATTTGAGAAAAAAATTAGTGTATGTCGACCGCTCTTTTGCCATCCAATATAAAAGTTTACACGAGTTCACACATTCAGTGCTCAGTTCGAGAACATCCTGAAAATAATTAATTATATTATTATTATTGTTTTTAGTATTTAGTTATTACTATTTTTATGTCTAAAATATTAAAATACGTGTTTATTCATTTATATGACTATAAAAAATAGATTTGTATCAATCAGACAGGTCTGTCATGTATTATTCTTTTGATAAAATTATTTATCTTTAGGGATATGTATTTCCAATAGAAAATAATTTATTTGCACTACATAATATATGTATATTGAACTATGTAAGTTATATTGTTAAATCAAATAGATAATTGTTATAGGAATGGTAAAAATTTTATAAATTATTATATTAAAAGTTTATAACCGTTTAAAATTATGTTGGAACATTTTCTAGAGCTAGAAAATGGATACTTTTTGACCTTAGCCATCTTGAGTCACAGGAGGCAGTAATTTCAGAAAAATAATGTGTATAATAATATATTATTAACTTTTAATGAGAATCTTTTATTTAATTTATTATTTAATCATTTATCTTTATACCTTAAAGCACGATATTTTCTGTGTGTATTTTCTATGACTTTGTGAAGTCCATTTGATCGGTTTCTCGCTCGCGCGTACGAAACAAGTTCATCTCGCTATTGTGTGTGGTGTACGTAGTGCTTCGTGCGGATCAACGAAGTGTGTTTTCCTGAATACGAAAAACCTGTGGCCACGGCAAAGATAAAACCAGATAAAGGAGCATCTCTGTGGTTAGGTCGTGTTTTTACTGGTATCTGGTTGGTCCATGAACCTCTCTCGTTTTGTCCTTGAACCAAATTTCTTTCATCCATTCTACATTCCAATTTCCTAACCGCCAATATACAATACAGGGTGCTTGTCTCGAGACAAGCTCAGGAACATTTAGTAAAACAGGTGGTCAAGTTTGTAGGCTGTATCTAAAATAAAAGACGAATTACATTCTTACTTAGTTAAATCAAAAAATATCTAGCGTATAAGAAGTGATATTCTCATAAATATGAGAACGGTTGCTAGCCCTGGACTATAGCGACGTTGGTTCTACAGCAAGTCCGGGCCTGTGTTTTCTCAAGTTTTTGTTGACAATGAAAGCTGAATAAAATCGCTGGACTTTATCCGCATCATCAGCCTTAATTCTCAAGATAAAAGAGAAAGGAACTTCATCCACCATCACGTCTGAAGACTTTTTGCTTACTTTAGCGGCGCTCGCATACTGTACACTGTACACACAAAAACTGGCCTGAGTGCTTGTTGACGAAGGAGAAAGCAGCTCGAGGGAGCTGTCAGGACCAGACGCTCGGAACACCTAAGTGCAAAAAACTATTTTTATTTAAATTAATTAACGATTAAAAGAGAGAGGAATTAAAAATTTGGCACCATAGGTGCAGAATTGTTATGAAATAATGGAGACAACTCATGTAACGCCAAAGCACCTAATGCGGTACATATTTGAGACATTTAACCACTTTCTGAGGATATACAGCCAAGGTGATCTCTGCAGCCTTCTATCTTCCACAGCATAATGAGTAAGAGAATATAATATTTATTAGCAATATTTGAATATGTCCAAGAACACACAATTACAGAGGCACTGTTATTAAACATATATCAGATATCTCATAGAGACAAAGCTATTGCTTTATTATATTTTAATGGAAAATATATGGAAGTATGGGGAAATTACAGGGCTTACGACCTGTCTTCGGCTGGCTTAAGTGATCACTTTATATATATTAAATTCAACGTTCACCAATTCTCACTCTTCCATCTCCACATTTATCAAATTTTCGAAAGTTGTATATATGTTAATATGTGGACTCGTTTCGAGTACCACTACACCATCGCCATCTATGGACCAAATTTTATAATTAATTTTTCACTTTTTTGAAACAGCATATATGTCATCACTATGAGAATCCGATTGTTTGAAATTATTTTAAAGCAATAGTCTTTGTCTGTAAAATGTTTTTAAACATATTATACTAGAATACGCCTGAAAAATCAATATTTTTCAATATTTTTTATATTTTCTTATTTTTAGCAACATTTGGATATATCCAAGAACACACAATTACTAGATTTTTACCTACAAAGGCACTGTTATTAAACATATATCAGATATCTCATAGAGACAAAGCAATTTTTTTAATTATATTTTAATGGAAAATATATGGAAGTATTGGGTAATTACAGGGCTTAGCGAGTAACTATATATATTAGTATATACAACTTTCAAAAATTTGATAAATGTTGATGATGGAGGGGTGAGAATTGGTGAATGTTATATTTATATAAATTGATTACAGGTCGTAAGCTTAGTAATTACCTTTAACTTCCATATATTTTCCATTAAAATATAATAAAAAATAGTTTTGTCACTATGAGATATCTGATATTTGTTTTATAATATTTATCATTGCGGAGAATGTGTCCGAAGAATGCAGCTTCCCTTGATTGTTTTTATTAGTTCCCTTGACTTATTTATGCGTCTTAACATATTATATCTTGATTAGTAATGTGGTCAATGCAGGCCCTACAACTATATTGGCATGGTAATGTTATTATTATTTTCTTCCCGCGTACAAAACTTATTACCCCGTATAATAATTGTACAAAAAAATTATTATACACACTCTGTGAACCAAGATTAGAGGGGACATTGGACCAGACCACCACCTTTTCTACGAAATTGTGAGAATTATTATAGAAAAAAGGATGATTTTGTTTTGCAATTTAATATATATAACGGCGTACTAATAATATTTTAAATATGAATTAAATATATTAATTAGAAAGATATACATATAAAATCAATTTTATCGAAACATATTGTTGTTGCGCCACCGGGATACGAACCTGGATCTCTTTCCTAACCGGGGAAGGTGCATTATCCAACTATGCTACAGCGATAATATTTTTAGCGACAATTTTCGAACCTATATGTTACCTTTTTGATATTAATACATTTAATCGTTCCATTATTTGAAAGAGCCATCTACCTTATTTTTACAGAATCTCAAATACCTTTGAGTAATCTGATAGCAGACGCCAGAATTATCAATTCATTTATATTAAATTTAGGACACATTGATACAACTTTATTATTTAGGAGAACACATTCTTATTGTGAAGTTGTAATTATTCAGAACATAGCTCTGTGATATTTTAAATATGAATTAAATATATTAATTAGAAAGATATACATATAAAATCAATACATATAAATAAATACATATACATATAAATTCTATGTTATGAATAATTACAACTTCACAATAAGAATGTGTTCTCCTAAATAATATTTTTATATATTATATACAATATGACCACCGGTCAAATTTTAATGTCCACAATTTGATTATGTACACAGACCATTAAATATATACATTCATTTTAGTGTCATCCACAATGACCATTTTGATACCCCTCAAGCAATCATATAGCTCGGCGACTTTTTTTAAAAATATGACTCGATCGGAATGAAAATTTAAACGCTGACAATATAATATGCATGAATGTAAGAAATACGTCTTGTTTAC
Source organism: Eubasilissa splendida (assembly GCA_031772225.1). Lineage (NCBI taxonomy): Eukaryota > Metazoa > Arthropoda > Insecta > Trichoptera > Phryganeidae > Eubasilissa > Eubasilissa splendida. The sequence continues at coordinate 16,786,938 of CM062869.1, read as the reverse complement.
ACAACATAATTACTTTAACTGTTGTATAAATGTGTCATGTGATTTATGTTTCCACCAAAAATGTGTGTAGAATGCCCCTCGTTTCGTAACTAATGTTCCAAATCCTTCTCCAATATGTATACTTTATTTCGTGTCTAATTTACACGCATTATTATAAAACAGAAACATGTTCCATGTCCTATTCGACTAATCCAATTCAACAACTTTAATTGTGATGCCAAACTGAACAACTTTCATTGAAACTGAACACCATTAACAGCTGTTACACCAAACTGAACAACTTTGGTGTCCTGATACACGAGCACAAGGTACAATCCAAGCGACTGTTTTCTAACAAATTAAATTTTAAAATGTGTAAAATAAATTTAATCAAATTTTCACATTTCCTTCCGTCCCGGTGAACTGTATGCACACACAAACGCGCGCGCGACGTTTACTCTCGACAAAGTGAACGACTCGTTGCCACAGCCAGTTTGGACACTTCCCTCCGAGTACTAATTTGGCAATGGCTGCAATATTTTTGATGCAAGTATTTATTCGCCAGGTGTCGCAAAAAAACCCCGAAATGTTGTTTTGAAATATTCTCGACGGTCAAGAGATGGTCCGTTTTTAAAATATTGTATAATTATCTGATGGGACACGCAGAACTGATGAGTTGGGGTTACGTACGGCCAGGGGCGGATTGGCGACCGAAGACCGGCCCGATCACAATTTCAAAATTATTTACAAGTATTATAATTACTTTCAAAACGAATTAGACGTGTCACGAAATATAAATAAGGTAGTCCCGGTGACACCAGATTTTTTAAAAACATTTTTTTTCTGTATAGTATTCTAAAAGGCATATTTTTCTGGATGTGTATTTCTCTGAGTATGTTTGTGGACATTAATCAGTGCTTATTTTTGTGGGCATTTATCGGTGGATATTTTTGTGAGCATTTATCAGTGGATATTGTGGGCAATTTTAATTTTGTATTTTTGTGGGCATTTTAATTGAGTATTTTAGGGGATATTTTTCATTGAATATATCTGTAGGTATATGTTTGTGGGCATTTATCAATGGATTATTTTGAGCATTTTTCAATGCGTATTTTTGTGTGCTTTGTCTGTGGATATTTTTGTAAGCATATATCTGTTTTGAATTTGTTTGTTAATTCAGAATAGCTAACCTACAAAAACTCCTAAATCATCCCTGTATTAGAAAGACTGATAGGCTTAGCAGGATACTGTGATTTATGTTTTTTATTTTTATAATAACTTAAACATCTTATCCTAAAAGCCTCTAAGTTAAAATATCATATTACATTGGCGGCGCATGTTTTGGGGTCAAGATACAGAATGACACAATTAAATTTAAGATGATAAATTATTTATCAGTGTGACAATACTTGATATCTGATTATGTAAGCAGTTTTAAGTAGTACGAGGTTGGTAAAAAGCAGAGGAGGACTCAGCGGTGGACTGTATGGGCGTTTACGTTTGTTTTATGTGTAACTGAGTGACAGGTACAGAGAAAATAAATATACGGGCAAGTATATATTTAAATATAATTTAAACTTTATTTTTTGACATTTTTTTAGTAAGAGTTACACAACTAAACAGGGTACATTAATTAATTAACTAGACATAACTAAACAGGGTAATTAGTAAGAAATCTTAAAACCTTTTCTTCTAACATAATCAGTAACATTGTTGAAAATCACAAACCAGTACATGAATAGACATGAAATAAAGTATACACATAGGAGAGGGGTTCTAAATATTAGTTGCGGGACGAGGGGCATTCTACACACATTATTTGTGGAAACATAAATCCAATAGTTTATGACATATTTTTGGAACAGTAAAAGTATTTACTTTTCTAAAATTTAATATTTGTGTAAACAAGCGTTTAAATTTTCGTTCCAATCCAGTCATATGTTTAAAAAAAGTCGCGGTGTTATTTGATTGCATAAGTGGTACCAAAGTGAAAATATTGAAACAAGGAATTTCCGTTAGTTCGTGTCTATATATTTGGTGGTCTGTGTTGAGAACATATTTTCAAGAAATCAGCCCAGCCCCGATATTAGTATTTTTGTTTTTATGATTCATATATTTTAAGTATTATTCAATCCGTCCATCGTTGAAATTCAATAACGCATTACGAAGATGAGCTGATATTTGTTCTTCAATGTTTTACCATTAACTTAATAATTGGTTTTGGGCAAATCTTGTGCAACACACGGCGCACCAGCCCTGTGCGGGCCATGGCTTCCTCACGTTAGTTTATAAGTTTTGCATAAAACACTTCGCTAGTCGCTCTGTCTATTAGTTGAACGTTACCGATCTATCTCAACCGTTCTACCTCATCTCGCCTAATTCATGATTGTAGCGTATACCCCTGTAGAGGTCTATCACATCCACAACCATCTTTTACCAGTGCGCAAACCAGCGCTGCTGACAGCCGCCAAAACAAACCCGGTACCGACGCAATAACCATGTGCCAATGACATGCGCCCGCAACCAAGTGGGGACTGCTCCCGTGCGCTGTCGTTTTCCCGACCGCAAGGTCCGAGAATCGCCTCCGTTAACTATTTGCGAGTATCTTTATTGTACGGTCCAATTTCATCCAAAATTCTGTCAACTGTAAGTTGTCTTTCTCATCTTCAACCTGCTCTAGTCTGGCCACACACTCCGCGATTAAAATCCAACGAACATGTGAATGATGGGAGGTAATTGAGGCACTCATCATTCACACCACAGTAAATCTTGCTGATATAGTTGCCGTATGCCCTCATCAATTTTCTTCATCAATCTTCACAAAATACACAATCTATTATTTATGTGAGGTATTTGAATGAATATTGAATTGTATGTATGTGTGAAGGGGCTGACCGGTGCCCAGCCCAGCGTTAAAAGTAGTGATGGTAAACTGTCACGTGACTGTCGATGATTCGTAACCGAGATTTAACGATGATTGGCAAGTGAGATTTAACTGTCGGAGACTTACTTTCTAGTGTATCAGTCATTGCTCTAAGAAAAACGTTAATCAGTTATCAGTCATCCTTATAATCAAATACAATAACAGTAAAAATAACGGTTTAAATAACAATTTAACCATCACCAGTTAAAAGATGCTGGACGCGCAGTCGCGCGTGGTCTTTTTCAATACTCTTCGGTTCTCCAGATAAGATATCAAATTGTATATATTATATTATTGTACAGTTGTAAAAGTAGTAAAAAATTGTTAACTATCTAGACGTTGGATTCTTATTTCCACTAGCGACATCTCACCAAACCTTCAGGGAATCTGTAAGACAGACGGAATAAAGGACAATACAGTGTCGCGGCCAATTACGTTACAATAACCGATCCTCCATTTTTATTTTTGGCACCAAATATCTTTCTGGGCATCTTGCGTTCAAAGACCAGACGTGAATTGTCATCTTTCTCAGTGAGTACCCAGCAATCAGATCCATACCTGATAACTGGCCTCAAGAGTATTTTGTAAATTTGAATCTTAGTTTTCCGAGTCAGCAAGGGGTACTTGAGATATTTTCGTTTGACAAAATAAGTCTAGGAGAAAATTATCATAGTAATTCTACGTTTCATGCTAGAATCAAGGTACCTGTCGCCGCTGCCTTCTACAAGGACGTCGTCTGCCGAATACTCCAATGAGATCTTTCTTTTGGAAGCTCAACAGTGGAATTCACACAATACTTAATTCGAACACATTATGGACGTCTATCAATGATATCGCCGACGGTTCCGGAACGCGCCCAGCAAATATCTGGATTGAAACCATAAGCTCTCACCAGCCACACAATGTCGATATTGACAATAATAATATGCACGGGAAGCCGCCCAGCAGGTCTTTTAGCTTCACGTCTCCCAGTTCTCCAGCAGACGTTTAAATCTGTACTTGTGCATCAATCCGCAATAAACGTCCATCAACTGTAAGTAGTTTTGGGGTAGGTGGTCAAATTAAATGAATGGTTTGTGTTGACCTTTATTCAGAATACTTTGTTCCTATATATGTGACATCAGTCAATTAGCTGCTGGATGAGGGTTTTTCCCTAAGTTTTTAAATGTTCTGATAGTTTCTAATGACATTAATTATTTTATTACACATATGAACTTATATCACTCTCCAGCATAAATAATCAACGAAGAATGCATCGAAATCAGGAAAAAAATAAAATTATTAAAGTCGAATGGTAAAAATATAACATTATTATTAATAATACATTGCAAGGCACTTCGCGTGTATATCAGAATTATCAGTTTACAAATCTAAAAAAACTACGTAAATAAAATGCTATGAAAGTAACAATAGGTATTTACTAATATTTTCTTATAATTTATATTATATACACGTATTAAGTTAGTTTTTTAAATATTGTTAAGTAATCTTTTTGTTCTTATAAATTATTTCTTAAGGTGCTCTTTCGGTTGCAAGAATAGGTGCATTGCAAACATGAAAATGGCTTCTACTAAGAGTGTGTAAGCATATGTTTCTTTAAGATGCCTTTCTGATTACAAGAATAAGTGCACTGTAAACATGAGAAGAGTTTATCCCCAGTATGAGTAAGCATATGGATTCTTAAGCTACTTCTATGATTACATGTATAAGCGCACTGTGGACATGAATACGGTTTCTCCTCAGAGTGTGTAAACATATGCCTTCTCAAAGTGCCTTTCTGATTACACGAATAAGTACACTGGGAACACGAAAACGGTTTCACACCAGTATGAGTAAGTATATGGATTTTTAAGCTGCCTTTATTATTACACGTATATGAACACTGTGAACAAGAAAACGGTTTCTCTCCAGTATGAGTAAGTTCATGTCTGCTTAAATCTCGTTTCCGTTTACATGTATAAGAACACTCCGAGCATGTCAACGGTTTCTCTGCAATGTGAGAAACCATGTGCGTTCTTAAGTATTTTTTGCGATTACATCTATAAGAACACTGTGAACATGAAAACGGTTTCTCACCAGTATGCGTAAGCATATGGTTTCTTATACTGCCTTTATTATTACACGTATATGAACATTGTGAACAAGAAAATGGTTTCTCCCTAGTATGAGTAAGTTTATGACTACTTAAATCTCGTTTCCTTTTACATGAATATGAGCACTCAGAGCATGTAAAAAGTTTCTCTGCAATGTGAGAAACCATGTGCATTTTTAAGTAGTATTTGTGATTACATCTATAAGAACACTGTGAACATGAAAACAGTTTTTCTCTAATGTGAATAATTTCGTGTTTGCTTAAACCTCCTTTGCTCTTAAATGTACGTGAGCACGCCGAACAAGAAAACGGTTTCTCTGAAGTGTGAGTAAGCATGTGTCTTCTTAAACTGCTCTTGTCGTGACTTCTATAGGTGCAGTGAGGACATGGAAACGGTTTCTCACCGGAGTGAATAAGCATATGCGATTTCACGTGGCCTTTATGATTACTGGTGTAAGTGCATTGCGAACATGAATATAGTTTCTCTCCAGAGTGAGTAAGTTCATGGTTGCTTAAATCACCTTTCCTTGAACATTTATATGAGCATTCTGAACATGAAAATGGTTTTATTCCAGTATGAATACTAATATGGTTCCTTAAGATGCTCTTCGTACTACAGTTATAAGTGCACTGTGAACAAGGAAACGTTTTCGCTTCAGTGAATGTTATCAAATGGGTTTTTGAGATTTTCTTATCGGCATACGTGGTCTCCAATTTTGGCTTCCTTCCAGAGGTATTTCGAGACACACTTATCAAAGCAGAATCTTGTTGTCTCGAAAGACCTAAAAATAAAAGATATTATCTGTATTGAACTGTGCCCGTCTAACTAGAAAAACCAACGCAGTTCAATGCGATAAAGATTTTCAATGAAATGCCAGATGATATAAGAACAGAGAAGAAATTACAAATATTCAAAATTAAATAAAGCAAATATGTGCAAGATGAGTTATAGTTAAAAGGAAAATTATTCAATAATATTGACATCTTCTCCTTTCTATAAGTGGACACAAACAGTTCCATGCGGCACTCCTGCCGAAACATAAATGAAATCCATTCCCTTCTCTCTTTAAAGAACAACCTGTTCAAAAAAAACATAACTTAATATAAAACATAACTTATAACGAATTAATAATCCAAAGAACCAGCTCACTACCTGTGTGCTGGTCGGCCGTCCTGGAGCATTCCTGCTTTACATCGGGGAGCGATATATCTACATCAGCACAGAGGACTCCACCGTCTTCTCTATCATCAACACTCCCACCTGGAGAGCCCGGTTCAGGCTTGACGAAAGGAATATGCGTACTAGCAAGATCGTTTTCTATTTTAACATAAACATTTTCAATGCCTGTGTACTGGGAACCTCCGTCAGCGTCATTTCTCGCCCCGAACTCAGACAATTGTGGGAAAGTCACCTCCATCTTCATATTCGCAGCGGAGAATAATGTTTCACCGCCGTCTTCTTCATCAGCGCTGAGCTCTGACTTAGGTTCCACTTTTGGAATAATCTGTTCCATGATTTAAATACCTCCCAAGTTACAATGTAAAAAAAAATGTTTCAAGAAACGTCAGACGTCGATAACCATAGATAAAAAATGGATCGAAATCGACAGCTGCATGAACAATCTATGACTTCTTTTCATATCGCCTGTGTGCCCAGATAAGTATTTTACAAAATATTTTTCTCTATCGTTTGCTACTTGCTGAAACGTTCTCTGAAATAATAATATAATAAATATGAATTTAATATAGAAATTAGAAGAAATTACATATAAATTCAATTTTATCGAAAAATATTGTTGTTGCGCCACCGTGATTCGAACCGGGATCCCTTTCCAAACCGGGGAAGGTGCATTATCCAACTATGCTACATATATATCATTCTAATTAATATATTTAATTCATATTTAAAATATCACAGACCTATGTTCTGAATAATTACAGCTTCACAATAAAAATGTGTTCTCCTACTAATATAATATATTACTGGACAGAAATTATTCGTATTATAGATAGTAAAGATTAAGAAAGAATCATTTAGGTGGTTTGGGCAAATGGAACGGATGAAAATAGTAAGAAAGATATATGACGCAAGTGTTGATGGCATCAGAAATAATGAAAGTCCGCGGAAGACTTGGCGCGACCAGGTAAACTATTTACTGGAGGATGGTTTTGTTAGATGTATCAACAATCGGCGAGTTTGTATGAAAAGATGTACGAATGCGGATGTGGCGAGAATTGTGTCAGGACAGAATAGTGTGGCGCTGTATCTTCTCTGCCTACCCCCGCAGGAAACGGCGTTATGGTAAGATGGTAACTGCCGCTCGAGAATATGAAGACGTTTAAACGAAGGGCGGATAGAATATTACTTAAGAGAATATGAACCACGAAAACAAAAAAAATATATAACGGGGCTGTACTGAATTTTTGATTAATATGTTTTCAACAATGTCACTGATTATGTTAGAAAAACAGCTTTTAACAGAGCTTACTAAATTACTCTGTTTAGTTCTGTGACTCTTAACTAAAAAAATATTGTAAAATAAAGAGTTTACATTTACATTAAAATAAAAACAAATTGTTATTATTGTTTAAAAGTATTATACATACTTTCCTGGTATATTGATATTTTCTGATCTGTAAATAATATTTATTTTTAAGTAATGAATAGTTGAGCGTGAATTTTTCGACGATGAATTGCTGAAATGTTCCTAAACACAAAAATACCCCCCGAAAAATGCTCACAAAAAGATCTACCATACCAGCTGGGTACTGTGGCGGCGGATCGACCCACTCTGGGGTTTGTCGTACCATTTCGTGCCTAGCCTGGAGCAACTGGAATGAGGCGAGATTATCCTCGGTCTCTTTGCAAGGTTGAGGCTGCATCTTTGGGCACTGCGTAAAGGCTGATTGTGAGAATTGCGTATTGAATAACACTCATCTTAAGCTAGTCTAAAGGATTTCGAATGACCACAATCTTTTATTTAATCTTGCAGTAAGCAATATTTTTAGAAAATATTGGACCCACAGAGCAGTTGCTACAATATGTAGGACCGAGTCGATCATTTTACATTTAGATATCTAAGACCCTATCACTTAGAGATCTTCAACCATATCCTAAAAGTATATACATTAAATTATCCACTTACAAAATGACGTCATCGGCGGGACACGTTTTTGGGGTCAAGATACAAAATGACACAATTAAATTTAAGTACACACATATTTATTTATCAGTCGGACAATACTTGATATTCGTTGATATGATTAAGTAATCAGTTTTAATAGTATGAGGCTGGTGAGAAGCAGAGGAGGACTCAGCGGTCGACTGTATGAGCACTTTTGTTTGTTTTTGAGTAATTAATAACAGAAAATATTAATAGTATTTTATAATTCCCATTTTTAAAGACCCACTATTTTAAAACAATAGGCTGGAAAACGAACATATTTATAGAGATACATAACGAGATATTTACCGTTTTTTTTATCAAACTTAGCAAAAGCTAGCCAAAAACTACGGGAGTCACCGTGTCCACAAAATCCGTTATATAGATAAGCTTATTAGATCTATTAACATTTCAGCAATTCATCGCCAAAATAATTAACGCTCAACCATTATCGTTTAAAAATAAATATTATTTTAACTGGTCAGAGAAAATAAATACACCAGGCAAGTATGTACTTCTAAACAACGATAACAATTTATTTATATTTAAATATATATTTATATGGAATTTGTTTAAATTAAGAGTTACAGCAATGTTAAAAGCTGTTCTTATAACCGGTAACGTTGTTCAAAAAATATTTGTCATCAATTCAGCACAACCTCGTTATAGGTATCTTTTTGTTTTTTGGTTCATATTCTCTTAGGTATTGCTCAATCCGCAATGCGTTTAAACAATTTGTATCAATACACTCAATAAATGTCAATATATATGAAGACGATTATTTTTTAAATTTAATATTGCTCGGAAATCTTCTTGTTAATACAAGATATTATAGTAATTTATTATATTCAGCTTTACTTCTTAAGGTGCCCGTCCGATTATAACAGTGAGTGCACAGCGAACATGAAAGCGGTTTCTACTGAGAGTGTGTAAACAAATGTTTCTGTAAGATGCCTTGCTGATTACAAGAATAAGCGCACTGTAAACATGAAAATAGTTTATCCCCAGTATGGGTAAGCATATGTATTCTTAAGCTACTTCTGTGATTACAAGAATAAGTGCACCGAGGACATGAATACGGTTTCTCCCTAGAGTGTGTCAGCATATGTCTTCTTAATGTACCTTTCTGACTACAAGAATAAGTACACACCGAACACGAGAACGGTTTCTCACCGGTATGCGTAAGCATATGGTTTCTTATACTGCTTTTATTTTTACACGTATATGAACACTGTGAACAAGAAAATGGTTTCTCCCCAGTATGAGTAAGCTCATGACTACTTAAATCTCGTTTTCTTTTACACGTATATGAGCACTCCGAGCATGTAAACGGTTTCTCCGCAATGTGAGAAACCATGTGCGTTCTTAAGTAGTTTTTGCGATTACACCTGTAAGTACACTGTGAGCATGAAAATAGTTTCTCCTTAATGTGAATAACCTCGTGGCTGCTTAAATCTCCTTTACTTTTAAATCTATATGAACACCCCGAACACGAAAATGGTTTGTCTGAAGTATGAGTAAGCATGTGTCTTCTTAAACCGCTCTTGTCGCTACTTGTATAGGAGCAGTGAGGACATGAAAACGGTTTCTCTCCGGTGTGAATAAGCATATGGGACTTAAGGTGCCCTTTATGATTACTTGTGTAAGAGCACTTTAAACATGAAAATAGCTTCCCTCCCGAGTGTATAAGCATATGCCTTCGAAAGGTACCATTCTGATTACAGGAATAAGTGCACTGTGAACATGAGAATTGTTTCTCCCTAGTGTGAGTTAGCACGTGGGTTCTTAAGCTGCTTTTATGATTACACGTATAAGAACACTGTGAACAAGAATACTGATTCAGCCTAGTATGGGTAAGTTCATGACTGCTTAAATCTCTCTTTCTTTTACACGTATATGTGCATTCCGAACAAGAAAATGGTTTCTCTACGGTGTGAGTAATCATATGCACTCTTAAATAATATTTGCGAAAACACGTATAAGTGCACTGTGAACATGAAAACAGTTTCTCCCCATTGTGTGTAAGGTCATGGCTATTTAAATCTGATTTACTTTTACATGTATACGTGCACTTTGAACATGAAAACGGTTTATCTGCACTGTGAGAAACAATGTGCCTTCTTAAGTATGATTTCCGACTGCAAGTATAAGTGCACTGAGAACATGAAAACAGTTTCTCTCCTGTGTGTATAAGCTCATGGTAGCTTAAATCTCCTTTACTTTTACATGTATATGCGCACTCTGAACATGAAAAGGGTTTCTCTTCAATGTGAGAAATCATATGCCTTTTTAAGTTGTTTTTTCGATTACATGTATAAACGCATTGTGAACATGAAAATGGTTTGTCTGCAGTGTGAGATACCATATGTTTTCTCAAGTAATTTTTTTGATTACACGTATAAGTGCATTGCGGACATGAAAACAATTTCTCTCCAGAGTGAGTAAGTTCGTGGTTGTTTAAATCTCCTTTCCTTATACATTTGTATGAGCACTCTGAACATGAAAACGGTTTTATTCCAGTATGAATACGAATGTGTTTCCTTAAGATGCTCTTCGTGCTACAGGCATAAGTGCACTGTGAACAAGGAAACGTTTTTACGTCAGTTAAAGTAAACGAATGGCTTTTTGATATTTTCTTAACAGCGTACGTGTTCTCCTTTTTTGGTTTCCTTCCAGACGTATTCCGAAAAACGCTTGCCAAAATAGAATCTTGTAGTATCGGAAGACCTGAAGAGAAATTAAATTATTTGTATTATGACTGCATTGTGATATCGAAAATATTCACAATTAGCATAAATTTCAATCTAGTATCAAATATTAGCAGTGAGACCCCCCTACAACAGCACTGTATATCGGTTTTTTCAAATGTTTATAGTTATACACTGTTGTTGCCGCGAAGCTCAATTAATTTGCAAAATAGTATTTTTGTAATAGTTGTTTAATACACCATTCTATGCCCAAAAAGATATACAATAATGTGGCATTCATTACGCAGATCTGCTCAAAACCGATATACAGTGTTGTTGCAGCGTGGTCAGCTCATATAACAATCTAAGATTAATACTACGGCACCTGCTGATTTTGCCACCACAACGACTAATTATACCACAGTCGGAAAGGTTTCAACCGAATGGACCATGACTTTGAAGTGTCGATCTCACGATACTATCCCTCCCAATGAGCAATGCCGAAATAAAAATGTAATTTCCATTTCCATCTCACAAAAAATATTAACAACTCTTTTTAATTTGTTAAGTTCTACATAATCTTACTTATAACCTTACACTTCAAGCTGTAACATTGTGTTTCAATATTTTCTATTTTATTTCCTTAAACCTTTACATCGAAGGCGTGTATTGTATTTAATTAATTAATAACCCAAACAAACCAACTCCCTACCAGTGTGCTGGTCGTTCTTCCTGGAGCATTCCTGCTTCACATCGGGGAGCGTTATATCTATATCAGTATAGAGGCCTCCACCGCCTTCTTTGTCATTGACGCTCTCAGCTGGAGATTCTTGCTCGGGCTTGACGAAAGGAAGTTGCATAATGGAAAGACCGTTTTCTACTTTAACATAAACATTTTCAAAGTCTGTGTATTGGGAACCTCCCTCAGGGTCAATACTTTTCCCAAACTCAGGCAATAGAGGGAAATTAACTTCCATTTTTACATTTGCAACGGATAATAATGTTTCACTGCCGTCTTCTTCATCACTGCTGAACCTTGGTTTAGCCTCGAATGGAGGAACACCATGTTCCATGATTGTAATATTTCTCACGTTACAATGTCATCAAAAAATATTTTGTTTTAAGAAACGTCAAAGTCGATAACCCTAGATGAAAAATGTATCGAAAATGAGAGACGTCTGCGGACGGCTACATGAACTCCACGCCCTGTGTAACCCAGATAAGAAAAATACAAAATATTTTACTGTTAAAAAATGTTCATGGAAATTTAAGAGAATTAATTTTATTGGATGGATATTATTTGTAGACGATAATTAATTGTTAATCTCGTTCGTAATCTTGAAATGAAATTCTGCGAAAATAGATTTCTTAACAGTGCCCGAGGGAAGAAGACATGTAGTACAACCCAAAAGAACACGGAAGAGGCAAATGGACAGACTGCGAAGAAAGATGGAACTATCAATGGCTCCAAGTAATGGACACAGCGCAGTAAAAGTACCGCCAGAGAAGTGTGCGAAGAGCATTAAGCCCCTGACTTGATTTGGATAAAGGTGATGATGAAGAAGAATTAAACAAAGGTAAACGGGCGGACTTGCAAGATTTAGGCGAGTGCTCAGTGAAAAATAATTATATTGATTCATTTAGAAAAATCAATTAATGTGGTTTTTTCCTCAATTGATCGTTATTTGAGACCTAACCATTTTACTTGATCATCGTGTCATATAAAATGTTGGCAGTGGAAAACCTTTTATTCTTTTCTGTTCTATGCCCCTTGGTTCGCCATTCGTTGGATCCTGTCAATGCCCGACGCGTAAAAAATGTAGGATTTTGTTAAATTTGTCGATGTCAGGCACGTGGAACTTATAACTTTTGAAGTAGTGATGGTGTCACCGAATACATCTTCGCAAATCCGTCCAAATAACATTTTGAGGAAAATCAAATAAAGCGAGAAAGGGTACATTGGTTTGAAGACTTGAGAAAACGAGGTGGATGCAGTATGATTGATTCCGAATTAGAATACAGTCGCCGAAAGCCGGAACATAATATTGCGTATAATCAAAAAGCTAAGGATAGCTATTGAAGAGATGAAGATTAAAAAATGTTGAGGGTTAATGTGGCCAAGGTCTTTTAATTTAAGTTTAACAAGGCTTTGTATTATTAGTATGCCTTTTATATTTTCGGTACATGCGGTACGATAATTTTTTAATCTTAATATGTCGCTGAGACTTTGCTCTCGCGCAATCAATCTATTCAGTGATTGTTACGAGAAGGTAGCAGGAAGGTAAATGAATTAAATAAGCTATACGTATAAACACATTTATTTACACATGGATGCACTAAAAAAAGAGCGGAAATTCTTATAACTACTTATGTATAACCTTATTTAAAACGCAAGAGCACCGATATTGTTTCTATTGTTCCACTCGCTACACACACGCTGTTTTGTTAATTTTCACACATGCGGCTAGCTGGATAGCCGCGTGTGCAGCTGCTGGTTGGAGCCCGCCCCTAGACCAGTTCACGAGGGCAGACCCTCGTGCCACGGTGCCTCACCGCGCATGTACCGCGATGCTGAATATAAGATGTGAGCATGAGCGCCAGTCTCAACTAATGAAGCGCTGGGAGGAAATCCTTTGTCGACCTGTGCGCGCGCGAAGATGGGTTCCTTATGTAACACACGACCATGTAATATTAAGACATCTGTGTTGAAAAATATTATACATACAATTCTATAATTTTAAACCAGCGATAATTCTTTGTTTAAAAAATGTATAAGCATAGTCTACAAATAGTATAATACCTCCCCAAAACAAAAACTCATTTATCTACACTTGTATATAATTGCACAAATGCATAAACGGAAAAAATAAAAGTATTTTATATATTAAAGGCACTATAAAGCTATCTGAAATATAATCATGTTCCTTAAATCAAAGTTAGGTCCCAACAGCTTTCTAATTAATTAATAGCCTAAGCTTCTTAGCCAAATTTCTAGTAAGACATATGGGTTCTTAAGGTTGTTCTGTGGTCACGTGTATATGAAAATAGTTTCATCTAGAGTGTGTACGCATAATATGCTTTCTTAAAGTGTCTCTATTAATACATATATAAGGGCACTGTGAACATAAAAACTGTTTAAGTCCAGAGTGAGTAAGCATATGAGCTTTAAGCATATTTCTATGATTACATGTATAAGTGCACTGCGAACATGAAAAAGGTTTCTCCTCAGAGTGTGTAAACATATGCCTTCCTAAGTTGCTTTTCTCATTACAGGAATAAGTGCAGTGCGAACATGAATACAGTTTTTGCCCGGTGTGAGTAAGAGTATGAATTCTTAGGCTGTTTGAATGATTGCATGTATAGGAACACTGCGAACATGAAAACCGTTTATCCCTAGTATGTGTAAGCATATGTCTTGTTAAGTTGCATTTCAGATTACACGAATAATTGCACTGTGCACATGAAAACGGCTTTTCTCCAGTATGTCTAAGCAGATGGCTTCTTAATTTGCTCATATTGTAACATGTATAAGTGCACTGTGAACATGAAAACAGTTTCTCCCCCGTGTGAGTAAGTTCATGGTTGTTTAAATCTGCTTTCCTTTTGCACGTATATGTGCATTCCGAACATGAAAACGGTTTTTCTGCAGCGTGAGTAATCATATGTCCTCTAAGGTAGTTTTGCCGATAGCATGTATATGAGCACTGTGAACATGAAAACAGTTTTTCCGTAGTGTGAGCACGTTCGTGGATGCTTAAATAACTTTTCCATTTACATGTATATGCGCACATCGAACATGAGAATGGTTTCTCTACATTGTGTGTGACCATGTGCCTTCTTAAGTAATTCTTCCGACTGCACGTATAGGTGCACTGTGAACATGAAATCCCTTTCTTTCCAGTGTGAGTAATCTCATGGCAGTTTAAATCTCTTTTATTTTTACATGTATATGTGCACTTCAAACATGAAAACGGTTTTTCTTTACTGTGCGATAGCACGTGTCTGCCTAAACTGATTTTCCGGCTACACGTATAAGTGCACTGCGTACAGGAAAACGGTTTCTCCGCAGTATGAGAAACCATATGTCTTCTTAAGTAGTTTTTCTGATTACATGTATATGAGCAAAGCGAACATGAAATCACTTTATCCTTAGTGTGAGTGGGCTCAAGGCTATTTTCAGGAGTAGATGCAGGAGCAATTGGGTTTACCAAAACTGAATCTTGTAGCTTCAAGGGATCTGTAAAGAATACAAAATGTTATTTAAATATTAACATTATAATAAAGGATCCATTTTAGAAGGTTTTGGTGGTGGAATTAAACGCGCGCTTTGTGTAGTCCTTTATTGAGTCAGGAATAGAAAATGAAGAATACAGAAGATAGCGGAGTGTGAAGAATGAAGAATCAGCTGGTGAGTTGGCAGCTATCGGTCTCGCTCGTAAATATCACTCGCCAGTTGGGGACGGCGACAATGGCGGTAGATTTGAACCGCCGCCCCCGCAGCACTAGTTGCAGTGGTAAAGTAATGTACCAAATGCATCTCGAAGTGCCGGTCTCACTGGAAGATGTGACCCTATACTTGCAAGGTCCAGACGCAATTACAAATATCACTTCAGCATATTGAGTGAAGCAAGCACGCAGGTTTCACGCTAGTCTCGCGCTAATTAATATAACTTAGTTAAAAGATTGACTATTTTTGAAATATTTAGTAATGACTGCTGAATAATTTTACTCAATTAAATCTCTAAGAATGCGGATGATGTGGAAAATATGGCATCTGATGAATATATGCAAAGTACGCGCGAAGATTTACACAGCGTCCTCGACTCTTCTCGCGTAAGGAGTGTTGAGCTCTTATTCAATAATTATGATGCGCGACGACAACAGAATTGCTTGGAAAGTTTTAGTCTAGCGGTATTACAACAATTAAACCATCCTATTTCTCAACGGGTGACCTATTTACTAATAAGCGGATTGCCTGTAACAGATCTCAGCAGATTCTCGTCCAGCAATGGCCAGATGAATTTAACACTTCTCTATCTTAAGATAATCTAATCCGTTTAATCCCGTCTCAACAAGATCAAAAGTGTACGCAAACACGCTTATGGCTTGGCATGACATGCAAACATTGGCGTGTAAACTCGCTCATGGTATTTAGAAGATTAAGAGCTATACTTGGGCTATACTACAATATAATAGTTGCAGAAGACAGACTGGAGGGTAATGGTATACAATGCCACCCGATACTTAAAGAAGAAAACGCAAACAGAGCGCGGAAGTCAGCCTGTCTTCCCACACCGAAGATGTTCTAGAACTCGTGGATCCAGGATTTGACTCTTCAGCCACCGGAGGACCCACAGTCGTGAATAACAGTATTCCTAGTATACAAGGGACAGCCGATGATGATGATGTTATCTTTACAAGTCATTAAATAAAATAAAGTATTTTTAGCAGTAGAACATTTGCGACCGAGAGACGTCGAGGGTCATTTTCCATCCAGCAAGTTAGTAATATTTTTCATAGTATAAGTAAACAAATTGTTTTAAAAATACTAAAAATATTATGTAACAGTAATCTAGACGTGTATCAATATTTTAATTAAATATATTCCAAAAACATATATTTGTCTATATAGTGAACCGTCGCCCAGTGTTTAGTTTAACACAATTAACTGAAGTAAATAATATTATATAAAGTATGATAACCATTGACATACTCTATTATTTTTCCATATCTATATACAAATCAGTATTTCAATATTTTAATATAAATAAAATTAATACATTTGAAAAAAAAACATTCAAATTCATTATATCAAAATTTAATAAAATGTATTGATTTAATTCTGGTGTCTCCTATCGTGTATTAATCAAAGCAATATTGCAATATAAAGTTGATTGTTTTTAAAAATGGAATAAAAAATGTATTAATTATAAAAATATACAGAATATATGTTCCAAAATATGTCGTAAATGTAATCGGTTGATGTAGTAGAATTAGCACAGAACTATGTTTTGAAATTGCAACATTACAACTAATTTGTTTCAATTAAAAAATATATATATTATACTTTACAATTTCAAGAAAAACTAATTCCTTACCTGTATGCTGGTCGACCTTCCTGGAGTGTTCTAAACATTCCTGCTTTACATCAGGGTGCCAGATATCTATATCAGTTTTGAGGACTTCACCGCCTTCTTTATCGACCCTCTCAGCTGAAGACCCTGGTTCAGGTTTGATAACAGAAAGATGCGTGATGGCAAGATCCTTTTCCATTTTGATATAGACATTTTTAAAGCCCGTATTTTGGGAGCCTCCCTCATCGTCAGTTCTTGCCTTAAACTCGGGCAAATATGGGAAACAAAACTCCTTTTTTACATTTGCTGTGAA
Source organism: Eubasilissa splendida (assembly GCA_031772225.1). NCBI lineage: Eukaryota > Metazoa > Arthropoda > Insecta > Trichoptera > Phryganeidae > Eubasilissa > Eubasilissa splendida. The sequence continues at coordinate 16,769,706 of CM062869.1, read as the reverse complement.
GATTTCTGTTTTACCGCCATCTACGTCATTACCGTTAAGCTTTGGTTTAGTGTCGACTAGACCAACAGCATGTTCCATGTTTTTAATACTTCTTACGTCACTTTAACCTAAAGAAGTTGTTTCAAGAAACAGAAGAAAACATTCTGTTTCGAGAGACGTCAGATGGTGGAACACCATAGAGAAAAATTATTTGAGGACTAAGACACGGCTGCATAATTTGCCACGCCCTGTGAGCCTAGATGAGAAAATTACAATATATTATTTACCATCGACTCCTACTTACTGACAGGCTGATGATTTTTTTTCAATCGTTTCATGCTACAACCATCATAGTAATATAGCTGTTACGGCCGCATTTCATGTGTGACGTAATAATTGCAATTATTATTTTCTGCGCGAAGTTTTAAATTTATGTTTAGTTATATTATAACATGTTGTGTGTGGGACGCGTGCCAGGCGACTCTAAGCCCTCCTCTCCCCGCTCCTAAACAGGTGTTAACGGTCGGACAAAGGGTGGAAGCAACGCAAACCCAGGCCACTCTCTCGCTCTTCGCTCACGCTTCGGATCTGCTTTAGAGGTGCTGCCGGTTTGCGGCTCGCCTCCGGCAGTTCCTCGCTGACCGCCATTGCTCCGAAGACGCATCCATCAAGCCGACAGGAAACTGCAATGTGCCTCCTGGAAGGCATTCGGAGACCTCGCCTTGGATGCGAGGTAAGCGGCAGATATTCCCCACCGCGCAACTAGAGCATTGAAGGCCAACCAACGCGGGATAGATGTTTGTGGCTGCGGAAGCGAGTGAACAAGAGGTGGGCTTCAATCAACAACGACGTCGTGTTAACAGTCGAGTTACAATTAATAGCCTGTCTTAATTTAATTTACCTTCCCGCTACCTCCTTATTAATATTGATTGTGCAACGGCTAGAGTGTCTACGTTCTTATCATAGCCTTGGTCAGGTTTTGGCCGCCTTAAAGAGATTCCTCTATTCTATTTGTTCTGCGACTTCGTTCACCAATAACGACCTCGAGAGGATGTAGGTTAAGTAAGTCGTAATTCATTAATTTATATGTACTCTGACTCTCTTCAGGAGTAAGAAATATTAGGCGAATGCTATCGAAAATATTGTGTAAGGGTACTTTCTGATGGTGTGAATGAAACGGGCGGTTGTTGTACAGTTGTTTATTCGGTTGATGAAACCGTGCCATATTTGTGACGTACTATCGCGTAGCTTTGAAATTAAAATCGCTCCGAACGCAACCGCGTTTATATATCCTTATGTTCGTTGATATTTTAGGCTTAATTTGTTAAAGGGTAATGCTGGCAACACTGATACCCGTCCACCGCGCAAAGTTTATAAATTATGGAGCGCGCTTTGAAAAGCTTTCTTTCATTTCGACCGAGTTCAACGAGTCTTTCGACAAAAGTCTGCATCTCACCTATTCCACCCCCGATCACGAAGGGTCACCACATCTCGTGTCCAATATGAGGCTGCAGAGAAACAACATCTGGGTTATGGAGATTCCAGCCTGATGAGAGGCTACCAGATGCCAGAAGTGGTCCAGATCCGTGGAGCGCGCCCCACGCGTGAGCCGAGACATTCACCACGATAGTTGAGGACGCCGAAGCAGATGCCAGATTTCCTCATGGCAGATCCACGATGCAGCTCCTAAGTGCGTGAGCCCGGTAGCTGACTACGCTTGGTCACCTGGGCTGAAATGGACGATCGAGGGCATCGGATGTAGGGTGATGGGTCAAAGTAAAACATTCCAAGCCATGATGCGTCAGTTCCGACTTGAGGGACCAGCTCTTAGATGGAGGATCAGGATGACTACGCCGTCTCTCAATATGATGATTGAGCTTGTTTTGTATTACCATTAAAAAACATTCCCTTGCCTCACAAGAAAGCTCTAAAATAGCTTCCCAAATACGAAAAATAATTGTAATTGTCTGTGCCGTTTGTCTTATGAATTAACATGAAATGCATCAAACGACCACAAATTTATCTCACTCTCTGGAAACAAGGCGTTAAGAAAATTTCATTACACAAGGCACTTCATGTAACATCAGAAGTTTCAGTTTACAAATATAATACTTTGTAAAATGAATCTATGTAATAAAAAGTCTTGTTTTTTTTACATTTTCTTTATTAACCTTTTCTTAAAGTTTATTTCATTTTGTTTTGTATGTAATAAATATAGTATTTCGATTTTATTTCTGAGCTATATTTTGTGGGGACGGCGATTCAAATTCGCCGCCATCGTGGCCGTCCCAAACTGACCAAATACGTGAGCGATGTCACGGCATTAGCAGAGAAAAGCGCCGTTCAATCTGGAACGATCGCTTGCTCTGACAAGTTCCGTTCTCGCACAAGACACTGAAACTGACATTCGACCGTCTGGTCAATGGTCAAGTCTCAGATGACCGCTCGAATGCTGGGCGGGACTCAAACCGTGCGTTGCCGACTCACTCCTCTCACTCTTCATACTGAACGCTCCGCTATCTTCTGTATTCTTCCTTCCCTATCTCTGACTCAATTAACGATTCTACACAAACCGGTGGTTTCACTCACCCCCACAATCTGTTTACGATATAAGTAAACAAAATACAATTTGAATTATTTACTGTGAATCTTATAATTTATCTGTTTAAATTGACAGTTCAACTCTACAGAGTTGGGTTAGTCCCCGTAATATATATCATATTAGACAGAGTCCTCGTGTAACTAACAACTTCGTAATATTGATAGAGACATTAGCGTTTTAAAAGATGTCAGCTCATTTTGTAATAACTGAAATTAGAAAAAAGAACTATGAACATGAAAACAGTTTCTCTTCAGTGTTCAGAAAGCGTGTGCTTTCTTATGCTGCATTTCCGACTACGCGTATACTTTCACTGTGAACATGAAAACGGTTTATCCCCAGAGTGTGTAAGCATGTGCCTTCTTAAGTTTCCATTCTGATTACACGAATAAGTGCACTGAGAACATGAAAACAGTTTATCCCCGGAGTGAGTAAGCATATGAATTCTTAAGGTGCTTTTTTGATTACATAAATAATTACACTGTGAACAAGAAAACTGCTTACGACCAGTATGAGTAAGCATATGGATTGTTAAGCAATCTCTACGATCACATGTATAAGTGCACTGTGAACATGAAAGCGGTTTCTCTCGAGAGTGTGTAAGTACGTGCCTTCTTAAGTTGCCTTTCTGATAACAGGAATAAGTGCACTGTGGACACGAAAACAATTTATCGTTAGTGTGTATAAGCATATGCGTTTTTAAGCTACTTCGGTGATTACTTGAATAAGAGCACTGCGAACATGAAAACAGTTTATGTCCAGTGTGAGTAAGCATATGGAGTTTTAAACTATTTCTATTAGATGTATAAGAACACTGTGAACATGAAAACGGTTTCTCCCCAGAGTGTGTAAGCATATGTTTTCTTAAATTGCCTTTTAAATTACAGGAATACGTGCACTGTGCGCATGAAAACAGTTTACCTCCAGTATGTGTAAGCATATGAATTTTTAAGGTGCCTTTCTGAGTACATGAATAAGAACACTGTGAACATGAAAACGGTTTCTCACCAGTGTGAGTAAGCATATGATATTTTAAATGACCTTTATGATTACACGTATAAGTGCACTGCGAACATGAAAACCGTTTCTCCCCAGAGTGTCTAAGAATGTGCCTTCTTAAGTTGCTTTTGTCATTACTTGTATAGGTGCAGTGAGGACATGGATACGGTAAATTCTCAGTGAAAGTGCACGAACGGTTTTTTGATATTTTTGTGGCGGTCAACATGGTCGGCGTACGTTCCAATTCTGGGTTTATTCCTGGAGTAGTCCAAGGCACAGGTGGGTGTGCCAAAGCAGAATCTTGTAGTTTCGAAAGACCTGCAATGAAACAACCAGTTACGTCCTGTGTAAGTATGCTATATCAAGATGTCAAGCATTATGTTGAATTTGATTGTACGTTTATACACAGAGAAAATAGCAGAACTTATCAACAAACTTTGAAGAGAGAGCTCGGTACTGGGTCAGGAAATTCACAAGCATAATAATGAGGAATGCAAAACAGGTCTAAAAAATAAATTATTGTGAAAGACCGATTAGTTAAAACCTTGCTAATCTCTATAGCTCTGTAAGGAATCGACAAATGTGTCCTGTTCTCTGATAAGAAAACAAACATGCTAGATGCCTTCGCGATATAGATGGTAATAAATGATGGATAGCGAAACTAGCAAATTTCTCTATTCTCTCCAAGAAAGGCATCATAAAAATAATTCATACTTACTTTGGACATATATCTAAACATATCAGCAATACTTGACTTGAAGTTTTAGTTTTATAAACCTTCTTACTTTAAATACTGTTGATTGATTTTGTTCAACAAATTTACATTGAAAAAATAATAGCAAAAAAAATACATAATTTAAGGAATATATTATGTATTATGAACACTTCTACAATTGTTCAGAATTTATATCCAGGGCTGCATATAATAAGAAACTAGATATAATCTTTAACAGTAAATTATTTATTAATAAGACCTTTTTTCTCAATATGTCAATAATAATCAAAATTATTCATTCCAGAGTGGTTGTAAAGAAAACTCCGAGCTGGGCACGCCTCTCTCAGAACCCGAGTGTTGGATATGAATTCGAGTCTACCATATTCGACCCGCTGTATTATATTAAAATAATATAAATTATCAGCCTTCCCAACGGGTGACGTATTTGCCAAACTCAAGGTACGTAAACAGTTCCTTGCGGGACTCCCGCCGGAACAGAAGTGCGGGTGAAAAGACCTCATCATATTCACGCAACAGCCAGATGAAATCAACAACCCGTTACGAATTACCTTAAAATAATAATCTGAATATGAAAAAATACCCTTTTTTTTCATTTTTTAACGGTTGCAATTAATAATCGATAAAACTCTACCAGTCTGTTGGTCGGTCTTCGTGGAGTACTCCGAGCATTCCTGTTTGACATCAGGGAGCGATATATCTATATTAGAATAGAGCCGTCTAGCGCTTTTCCCTTCATCGGTGCTCACAGCTGGAGACCTTGGTTCAGGCTTAACGACAGGAAGATGCGTAATAGCAAGATCCTTTTCCATTTTAACACTGACATATTCAAAGCCTGTGAAATGGGAACCTTCCTCGGCGTCAGTTATTTCCTCAAATTCGGTCAATTGTGGGAAATTAATCTCAGTCTTTACATTTGCAGCTGAAAATAATGTTTTATCGCCGTATTCTTCATCGGCGCTAAGCCCCGGTTGGATCTTGACTAGAGGAACATCATATTCCATGGTTTTAATATGTCCCGCGTTTCTATAGCCCCAAAAAAGTATTTACATTGAAGAGATGAAGGGAAGCCGAATGGTGGATAACCATAGAGTAAAATGAGTCTATGACGGCTCCATGAACTGCCGCACCCTGTGTGCACTGATGGGAAAATTACAATATATTCTCCACGGATTCCTACTTCTAATGAATAATTAGGAATGACTATATTAATTGTCGACTGTGGAGCATAGTGAGAATGGTATTTGGTCAGAGATAGAAAAGTAGGAATACAGGAGATGGCGGGGCATAAAATTTGAAGAGCATTGGGGCGGCTGCGTTCTACCAGAGCCTGAATGCAGATGTCACTGGTATCGGTGAATATGAATCATCGTCCCCGCAAGACTGTTGGTAATAGTTTAAGTAATTATAAGTTACAAAATCAGTATGACATTCATTGAATTATTCCTTTAATCCTCATTTTACTAAATCGCCAATACGCGACCAAACTATCTTACGGCAAATATTGCACTGTAACATCGCTTGGGTCTTGGCCGGCTCCAGTAAATCCTTTCATTCCTTTTTTTCTGCGCCACAGTAATTTTGTCGTCGACCCCGATAGCATGGAGGCCCCTTTGAATCCTGTCTAGCTACGCAAGTCGGAGCAAGTCCTCCGGTGTATAAAATCTTAAGCGAAGACTCTTTCATTCGAGCCAAATGCCTGGAGAATGTTGGATTTTAATAAATTTGTCGATTTATTTATTGTTTCCGAGGTAAGTTGGTAGAATTCCATAATCACATATTAAGTGAAAATAAAATGCTTATTTTTATTCCACTCGTTTAATTTACTTGAGACACGTTTCGTCTTCAAAGGTTTTAACGTTTAATTAGTGTTGAAACTGAATGGTTAATTAATTGTCGCTTTTCATCATATGCAAATACAATTATATAGCTGTCCCCCTCTATAGTTATAAATACAAGTTGTTGAGTTAAAGTGTTAGATTAATAATGTTCTTAGAAGGCAAAACGGGTCTCAAGTAAATTAAATATATATAGTATATCATTAAAATAGATGCCTAGATGCCAATGCTCTACATGCACATTAGCGCCATTAAAGAGATGCTGGGGAATAAAGAAAGATTAAAGAAATGGCCGAGGGTGCTGATTTGATGAGGCAATATTATTGCGATTTCGATTATTTCGGTTCATTCGATATCAGTAAAGCCAAAAAAGGATATTATTAAATTCTTCTCTCTCCTTTCACGAAACAAATCTTCAGAAAGGAAAATGGGCATTTTGTTGTAAGGAATGTTTGACATAAGTGTTGATGGCACCAGAAATATAGAACGTTTGCTGAAGACTTGGCACCACCAAATAAATCAAATACTGGAAAATAGTGCTGTTAATAATTGACGAGTTGTATGAGAAGATGAATGTGAATGAGGCAAGAATCGTTTCAAGGCAGAAGAGTGTGGCCCTCTATCCTCTCTGCCTACCCAAACGGCGTGATGGTAAGTTTATTATTTAGTTTACCAATAAGAATAATATTTACCAACGGTAGGATTTTGTTACCAAGCAAAGTAGTCATAATCACATCTATTTAAATTTGTACTCAATATAATACCGATTTAAAAAAAACTAGATAAGACAGGGAAAATAAAAACACGTATCTTTCAATAACTGTTTTTTTTGTTGTATTCAAGGTACAATGACGTGCAATATGTAAAATATCATAATTTAAAATATAAATATTATTCTTAATAATGTAATGCATTATATGGTGCAATGGAAAGAATATTTATTTATTAATATATGAAATTATCATAAAATAAACAATTTATTCATTAGGCAAGTTTTATAATTTTCAATTAGATTGCCTTACTTACCATCACGCTGTTTCTTCGAGGGGGTAGACAGAAATAATAGAGCGCCACTTTCTTTTGTCCTGTATTTTATCAGTACCTGGTTAACCTGGTAGTGCCAAGAATTGACAATACGTCTAATATGTAAGAATTGATTAAGAAACGTGCCGACAAGTCATAACGTAAATTTGTAAAAAAATAAATAAAGAAAACATATTTTTTTAATCATTTCTATTCTACAAGCTGAAAATGATCAGACCCAAGTTTTAGTAGGATATAATCATTTTTGCGGCCCCACTGCTATATGATTTCGAGCACCGCAACAATTGACAGATGGAACAAATGTTCTAGATTTAACGAGCGATACATCGTTACCGAGTACAGGAATTTATACTTGATCAATCCACTAAGGGTCGCTCTCCTCCAAGGCGCGCATTATAAATTGAAATATAATATTTCACAGTTATCAGATACGCTCCTTCTTCCGGTCTCAGATAGAGGTCCGTAAAGCCAACATTTTAAATACAGGCTACACACGTGTTCTTAAGCGGAATATGAAGTGACTGTAATACTTGCATTGTGAACATGAACGCAGATTGTATCTATATTTATTGTTTATTGTTATAAGTGTACTGAGTACATACAAACAGTATCAGAAAGGATTTAGCTTCTTAATTTATTTTCCCGATTACCTACCAGTGTAAACATTCTGTGAATATGGAAATGGTTTGTCCCCAGTTTGAGTAGGATAAGCAAATTTTAGGAATATAACTAAAAGGTAAGGTGTAAACAATAGTTTAAGAGTTTTATTAAAACAAGCTTTCTTGAGGTATCTTTTTGATTAGATGCTTTAGCGCACTAAAAACATTAATATCCATTAGTGTTAGTAAGCTCATAACTGCTTAAAGCTCTTTTATATTTACATGTTATGGTTTCATTGCAGTGTCAGGTCAGTATCTGTCTGTATAGATGCAGTACAGTGCAGAAGGATACGGATATTTTGATTATCTTTATAATTACTCATACAAGTGTACTGCGAACAAGAAAGAGAATTCTTACTACTGTGTATACGCTAACACCTTGTTAAGATACCTTTATGATTACACTAACAAGCGCATTAAAACATGAAAACGATTTCTCAACAGGGTGACTAAGCATTTGGTTTCATAAACAGTTATAAAAATAACACGAAAAGGGGGTCTACTCAAAGTGTTTAAGCATATGTCTTTTTAAGTTGCCTTTCTGATTACAGGAATAAGGGCACTGTGAACATGAAAACAGTTTATGGCCAGTGTGAGTAAGCATATGGATTCTTAAGGTGCTCTTCAAATTACATGAATAAGTGCACTGTGGACATGAAAATGGTTTCTCTGCAGTGTGAGTAAGCATATGCATTCTTAAGTTGCCTTTCTGATTACAGGAATAAGTACACTGTGAACATGAAAATGGTTTTTCTCCAGTATGTGTAAGCGAATGAATCCTTAAGTTGCCTTTCTGATTACAGGAATAAGTGCATAGAGAACACGAAAACTGTTTATCTGCTGAGTGAGTAAGCATATGCTTTCTTAAGTTGCATTTCTGATAACAGGTATACGAGCACTGTGGACATGAAAACGGTTTCTCCCCACTATGAGTAAGCATATGGGTTTTCAAGCTGTTTCTATGATTACATGTATACGAGCACTGTGAACATGTATATGATTTCTTCTCTGTATGAGTAAGCTCATGGCTGCTTAAATTACGTTTCCTTTTACACGTGTAAGGGCACAAGGAGCATGTAAATGGTTTATCTGCATTGTGAGATACCATGTGCCTTCGAAGGTAGTGTTTCCGGCTACACGTGTAAGTGCACTGTGAACATGTAAACACTTTCTCTCTGATGTGAGCGAGTTCATGGCAGCTTAAATCTCTTTTAGTTCCACATGTATATGAGCACTCTAAACATGAAAACGTTTTCTCGACAGTGTGAGATGCCACGTGTCGTCTCAAGTTGTTTTGTCGATTACACGTATAATTGCATTGTGAACACGAAAACGGTTTCTCTACAGTATGCGTAACCATGTGTTTTGTTAAGTAGTATTTCTGATTGCACGAATAGGAGCACTGTGAACATGAAAACACTTTCTCTGTATTGAAGTCATGGCTATTTCGTCGAGCAGATGACGGCACTGTTAGAACTGAATTTTGTACTCTCGTGAGACCTGTAAAATAAAAATTATTTACATTATGACATGATAATAATCGATAGTTAGCTTAACATGTTTAAAACTGGCAACTTCACATGAGAATATCTTACGATAATCTAGCATTTTTTTGTACCCGCTGATTCTGTCCTCACTTTAAGATTTTCAACGTACTGTGCTGAATTACAGAACTGGATAAAGGTTTGCACTGAATGCGTAATATGAACTTGAAGTATCGGTGTACCGCCGTATATATATATATACCCGATCTTGTTGTGTTGCTTTCATAACACTATTACTCACCTATACTGCGAGATACAAATATACACCTGCATGATGCGGGCGCAAGCATGTGCTTTATAATGCATGTCATATTGTAAACTACGCTTTGTGTAAATATTGACTGCGTAGTGAAGAAAAATAGTTAATCTCATGCAAATATAACACAATCAAATTCTCTTTACGTTCAGAATTTTCTTCTTCTTCTTGTGTCCTATCCGTTCAACGGACGTTGGCTTTCACATTTTGTTTATTGCGTCTCGAAAAAGCTCTACAGTGGACTGGCAAACCAGTGACTCGAGTTATTCAGTCATGATGTTTTCCTTCTTCCAGGGCCCCAATTTCCAGCAATGTTTCCCTGCATTACGAGGTACAAGCTTCGTATTTTCCTGGATTTCTTATTATATGGCAGAGATATTGAAATTTTCGGATTTTTATTGTTTTTAATACTTATTTTTATTTATTCATCCGAACCATACCGCCTTCATTCGTAACAGAGTAATAAACAGGAGACCATTTATCTCTTTAACTAAATAAAGAACTATATTTAATTCATGTAAATCATCGCATATAAAACGTAAAGTATATAATTGTAGCAAACACAAATAAATAATCATAACTTCTTACCAGTTTGTTGGTCGGCATTCTTGGAGGACTTGGAGCATTCCTGCTTTACTTTAGGGAGTGTTATAGCGATATCAGTATAACGGACCCCACCACCTTCTTCTTCATCGACTCTTTCAGTTGGTTCAGACTTGACGTCAAGATCCTTTTCAATTTTAATGTAGACATTTTCAAAGTCTGTGTATTGAGAACTTTCCTCAACGTCAGTTCTTGCCTCAAACACAGGCAGTTGTGTGAACACAGTCTCTTTCTTTACATTTGCAGCGGATAATAATGCTTCACCGCCATCTTCTTCATCGTCGCTAATCGGTTCAGGCTTGACTAGTGGAACATCATATTCCATGGTTTTAAAACGTCCCACGCATCAATCAAATAATGTATTTATAACAAGATTATTAAGAAGCGTCAGGTGGCGAATATTCATAGATAAAATGGATCGTATCCATAGAAACGTACAACGTAAAAACGGCCGAATGAAACGCACTGTGTGCTCAGTTGAAAAAAATATAATTTATTATTATTGTTCTAATAAATAGGGCGAGTCAACCAAGTTGTTTAAAATTTGTTAAAGGTGTGATGAAGATGATAATCTTAAAAGATGCTCTAAATTATTTTATTAGAGCGGCCCCTACATTCTGGTAATGTTTCGCGTACTATAGTTATAGAAGGAGACAGGTGAATATCCAAAATATTGATAACACACAGATTAATTGTTTATTTTATACAATAATATCTTATAATTAACTTAATCTAATTACGACTACCTTATATTACTGACGCGTTGCGTTGCCGGAGCCGGCCTCACGTCCGATTCTCGACCGGACACAATTCCTCTCGTGTTGATGTCTGCTGGGCTGAACGCCCGCATCACTCTACCGCCCTGGTACCCGCATTGCTGAGCACCCGCGCTGCCTTCGAGGTTGCGGTTCGCACCCTGTATTCCACGTGGTGGTGCAGGCTGCCTCTGCTGCTCGCCAGTCGTCTGCTTCTCTGTTGGTCACTGCTTGTTGATCCGTTTGATTCGGCTTTGCTCGTTTCTACATGTTTGTCAGACTGTTTGGCGACCACAGGTGCGGTTGATCGCATTTGACTTCACTCGGTTCTTCGATTTTCTCCGTATGGGCTTCGAGGCTAATCGATGAGTCTTCCTCTGAAGACCATCTTTCCCTGTCCTTGTCGCGGCTGTCTCCAGTGAACTCTGTTACATTCGTGCTGTGCCGTTTCCGGCGAGAACTGATTTCGAACTGCTGTGATTAACTGTTATAAAAAAACTTCTCTTATAATTGGCGTTTCATTCGCTTTTATTGTTTGCGGCAAGGGTGTGTCTCCACCTATCGGTTGGATATACCCTCATAGGATTGACGTCATTCGACAGCGGCGTTACGTCTTTATTTTAGGCCTAACTTTGAACCCCGCTTTCGTCTTCTAATCAAATCATAATTATTCACATAGTTTATTTGTGTCCGCCTAACCACACATAATCACTATCTTATCTATAGGCATAAGTACTTAACATTACCCTATTAACTAAAACTTCTAGTCCAATGACACCATTATGGTTAAACATTTCTTTATTAAATTATGATTAAACTTATCTCTAGTAATTTTGCACAGTAATTATATCATTGGTCGAAATCTCTTAATCTTATTTGCACATTATTAATTCTCGCTTACAACTTTAAATACAATTATAAAATGAGAAAATAAAAGAAAAAATTCGAAAAAACATTAAATTGACTAAATTAAAAATTGAAATCACGGGAATAAAAAAATTGGAGAAAATAAAATAATAATTAAATGTTCAAAAAATTTAACAGAGGAAATAAACAAAACATTGGGATTAGAAATTAAAGCGGAAGAAATTAAAAAGAAACAACCATTTCTAATCATAAAGAGACTAGAACGAGGATTAACTGAATAAATTATAAACGGTATTAAAATGCAAAACGAAGATCTAGAACAAGAAATAGACCATAAAAATAACATAAAACTGATAAAACAACTAAAAATATAGACAAGGAAGGCAAAGAAAGAGAAACTACAAACTACATCATACAAACGACAGGAAAATTAAACATAAAATTCCAAAGGGTATCCATCAAAGACAGCAATCCGTTAATACAGTGCTACTTTTGCCAGAAGTTCGGGCATACGGCACAAAGATGTCGTAATAGAACACAACCGACAACTTACCGACACTGTTCTGAAGATCACATGGAAACCAGCTGCTCAAATACACAAAAAACCCATCTGCAGCAACTGCAGCACGCAAAATCACAGTTTCAATATGAAATATTAAATTGAACATACAGTAATTAAACACACAAATTAATATTAAAATTAAAATCCATCGGTATAGACGACAAAGCACTAAGCTGGATTCAAAGCTATCTTCACGAAAGACCACAAAACGTAAAAATTAACAAAACTCTAAGCCAACCCCTAATCAGTGAATTTGGTATACCACAAGGGACAGTTTTGGGCCCACTTCTTTTTATTATTTATTTCAATGACATTTTCAAACTAAAATTAACCGGAAAAATTATATCATACACCGACGACACAGCTATCAGTGTTGACGGACAATACTGGAACACTACAAACGAACATGCAAATAACGTCATGAACACTCAAATCCTGGTTCGATAGAAATTTACTTTCTTTAAACTCCAAAAAAACCAATTATATTTCCTTTTCAATCAAAAGTCTTAAAACACCACGCCATATAAAAATTACTATCCATAGTGACAACTGTAACAAAATTACATGTGACGATTCATGTGCAAACATAGCCCAAAAATGAAATCAAATATCTCGGTGTAATTATTGATCAACATTTATGTATTTATAAGATTAAGAAACATTTTAAGTATAAATAATTTTTAAAAGGTATATTTTGCAATTGTTCACTCACTACTCCAGTATGGAATAATTGGGTGGGGAGGAGCATACAATAATATAATGAACTCGGTAAAAATAATACAGAGAACAATCATCAAAGTGATATTTAAAAAATGATCAACTTTTTCAACACAAACACTTGTTGCAAAATTCCCAGTTCCCAAAATAGAAAACATTTACAAAAAAATCTCAATTAATCAATTAATTAAAGAAAATTTACAGATTTCTATTGTTTACTAATCTTATATCTACCAACAATATTGTATACGATATCTTCATATATCGTCGTTCTAGCCGGACCCATCGCCAACCCACGCGTTTCTATATATTTGGAGGTTAGGTCAGTGGTTAAATTATAAACATTCTTACAAATATACAATGAAAGAGTGATGATTGACGTGTTGATGTTTATTGTGACAGTATGAGAAAACAAAGAAGACAGATTTTACGAATAGAATGAAGAAATGCAGAAGGTGCGCGTGAGTTATGAAATGAAGCGAGTCGGCGGTCTCGCTCGGTGGTGCGGAGCGATGAAACAGGAGAGAGCTCGTTGGTGAGGGATCGGGTCAGACCTGTAGCGGCAACCGGCAGCGCTATGTCGCTAGCATCAATGCCGGCTGATGCGGCGGTGAATTTGTATATATATATCCGATATTTGTATATATATTCTATTAAAAGGAAAATATGTTTCAATTACGATGAATATCAGAATCACTACTTATGTCTAACCTTAATTAAAACGTGGGCGTACCAATATTGCTTATATTGTTCCATTCGTTACACACTCACTGTTTTGTTCATCTTCACACATGCAGCCACATGTGGCAAACTGGATAGCCGCGTGCGTCCAGCTGCTGGGTGGAGCCTGCCCCTGATCCAGTTCACGGGCGCAGACCCAGCGGCAACGCTCACGCCACGCTGGCTTCCGCGATCACATTCGGCCATCCCGCGTTGGTTGGCCTTCAATGCTATAGTTGCCCGATGGGGAATATCCTCCGCTTACCTCGCGTCCAAGGCGAGGTCTCGTCGCAGCTTCCTGTCGGGTTGATGGAGTGTTTCCTGAGCAATGGTCCCCGTGGATACCTACATAGCAATTTCCTCAGAAGTATTCGATGATTGATTTTATCAAAATCTTTTTAAAATTCAGTGTACAATGTGTCTACTTGTAAACCTTTGTCCATCGCCTTCAAAATTATGTCTGTAAATTGTAAGAGATTCTATTATAGATCTTTGTTGAAAGAAACCGTGCTGATTGGAAATAATCATAAAGCGCATACACGGGTATAATTGATCATAATTTACTGAAGACTGGTAGTTTTGAAATCGTTGTTATTTTCATAATTCTTTCTGTTTCTATTCTTAATTTTTCCAAAATCCTGGAAAATGGACTTCATAGGTTTAGAAAACATAAATGAAATTGGTTTTGAAAATTCCACGTCGTATCGATTTAAGATGGCGGTAAGGTACGGTTGCCATTTAGCAATAAAAAATGCAAACCTTACGGCGAATGAAAAATACCAATATGGGAGCATCAGCTCATAGGTTCTGGGTCAACTCTCACCGTACCTTTAACCTCAAATTTATTCGATTTTTTTTCCCTTCCTTATATTTTCACACCATCTTCCTGAATGACAATCACATTCTATCGCTTCCTCTTGTACGATGTCTTTTTGACATACAATTATTCTTATTCATTACGCATGTGTTTTGTTTTTCGTTACTATATTCGTAGTAGAATGTCGTGCAAAAATCATCACTAAAAAAATAATTTTATTGATATAATACAAAACATAGTTTAATTGAAATGTAATTTTATTTCAACAGTATATAAAATAAATATAAAATCAGTTAATACACACCAAATGAAAATTTTAAAATATACATTCATCATCATTATCGCCTCATCATCCTAGGAGGATAGCGGGTCCAAATCTCGATAAGGCGCTGCCATCTCCCTTTACCGCTTCATTGACTGCAGACCAATCTATCTTCATAGTCTTTATTGAAATTGATCGCAGCTTACTCCCGCGCAACCCACCGGCCATAATTATCATACCACGTACTTACTACCCTATAAGCTAAAAATCAGGTGCACTCCTTCCTTCAATCAGATTAAGGTACGTAATTTAATAAAAGCCTAAACACAATGAACGACTTTTTAAGCGGATTTTGTAATTGTATTTTGTAATGATTGTAATTTGTGGTTTCGGAAAATTTTAATAATTATTGATACTTTACTTTTGTATGAGTAAGTGCAATGAGAACATAAAACGGCGACTTTTTAGTGCAACAAAGCATGCATCGTAAACATGGTTTCTCGTCAGCTTTCCACACCAAGGGACTAGGCTTCCATCGAAAGAAACCGCTAAACTAGCTCTGCTCAATCTCCATGCTCCGCTATCTTCTGTACTATTTTTTCCAAATCCCTTCTTCAATAAACGATAATACACAAAACTCGCGGTACGTTCCAATACCGAGCCTCCTAAAGAACCACAAGAGTTATTTTATTTCAGCTATATCTGCGATCAGACATATAAAAGAAATACAAACAAAAAAATGATTTTTACCCAGAATGAGTAAGATACGCTTTTTTAAGATACCTTTACTAAATATACACTGAGAACATAAAAACAGTTTCTGCCAAGTCAATTAATGCTGCTAAAATCGTCTTAATTTTTATATGTACACGCGCACTACGAATTTGAAAAAGTTTTGTGCGCAATGTGAGTAAGCATGTGTCTTTTTAAGCTGCTTTTTTCATTACATGCATAAGTGCAGTGAGGGCATGGAAACGGTTTCTCACATGTGTGAATAAGCATATGGGTTCTTAGGTTGACTTTGTAATTACTCGTATAAGTGCACTGCATACAAGCAAATTGTTTCTTCTCTGAGTGTGTTAGCATATGCCTTCTCAAAGTGCCTTTCTGAATACATGAATAAGTGCACTGTGTACATGAAAACGGCTTCTCTTTAGTGTGAGTAAACGTGTGGGTTCTTACGCTGCTTTTATGATAACTCGTATAAGAGCACTGTGAACATGAAAATAGTTTCTGCGCAGTATGCGTAAGTTCGTGACTCTTTAAATCTCTTTTCTTTTTACACGTATATGTACACTCTGAACATGAAAATGGTTTCTCTTCTGAGTGAGAAACCATGTGTCGTGTTAAGTTTTTTTTCCAATTACACGTATAAGCGCACTGTGAACATGAAAACGGTTTATCCCCAGTGTGCGTTAGCGCGTGGCCGCTTAAATCTCTTTTACTTTTACATGTATATGTGCACTTCGAACATGAAAACGGTTTCTCCTCAGTGTGTGAAACCATGTGCCTTCTTAAGTTGCTTTTTCGATTACACATATAAGTGCACTGTGAACATGAAAACGGTTTTTCTCCAGTGTGAGAAACCGAGTGCCTTCTTAAATAATTTTTCTGATTACACGTATAAGTGCACTGTGGACATGAAAACAGTTTCTCACCAGTGTGAGTAAGTTCATGGTTGCTTAAATCTCCTTTCCTCATGCTTTTATATGAGCATTCTGAACACGAAAACGGTTTTTCCCTAGTATGAGTACGAATGTGTTTTATTAATATGCTTTTTGCACTACAGGCGTATGTGCACTGTGAACATGAAAGCGTTGTCATTCTAGGACACATATTCGAACGGTATTTCTTCATTTTTTTGGTAGTCTCCAATTCTGACTTTCTTTCAGGGATAGTCGGTGGCGGAGTTGTGCCTGCCGGAATAAGGTCTTGCATTCGCGAGAGACCTGGAGAGAATATAAATTATTTTAATTATGTATTCATTGTAATTGTAAATCAAAATTTATTAGATTTAATGTGAACTGATATCAATCAATTGCAAGGTATTTTTGTAACAATCTAACATTTGTACTTCGGGAGATACGGATTCTGTCAGTCTTCAGTTTAAAACTTAGGAGATATGGACTCCTTTCCAGTTAAACAGTACAATAAGCTACGTAATTTGTTGTATTATTTTATAATAAGGTATTATTAGCCTAAAGTATAAGAATATACTAAAGGTAAATAAAAAAAATGTATATGAGAACAAATATACAAAAATGTATGCCACTTGCTGTACTGATTAACTAAAGAATAGAGGTACACGGTGAAGTGTAATGATGCTAGGAGCTAGCAAACGTAAACTGAAGCAATTTAATTGCAATGGAAATGCGTATATTTGGATAGTTCATTTATAGTAGAGTAAAGAGGGAACAAATTAAAAGGAAATGTTAATTATGCAAGTCGCTTAGGTCGTTTGGCCATGCGAGTAAATAAGGAGATAACGGTAAGAAATATATATGACGCGAGTGTTGATTGCACCAGAAATACATCCGTGAAAGACTTGGCATAATCAAATAAACCAGATACTGAAAGACAGTCCTGTTACAAGCCTCAATAATCGACGAGGTTGCATGAGAAAGTGTATGAACGAGGATGAGGCAAGTGTTGTGTCAGGGCAGAATAGTAGGCGCACTATCCTGAAGTTAGTTGACTCAACTGTGAAAATTAAATCTGGATAATGTGTACCATCCATTGATTACTTTCTCCAACTAAAACGTTTAAGTTAATGCAGAACGATTGAGCGTGAAAACTGTTTCAGACGTGTTTAGACAAGGCTTCAGAATCATTTATAATTAAGTCATTTTAGCATTATAATGCATAAATAACCAGTATTTTTATGATTCACACAAAAAACCTAAAACCTACTGACTGTCGCTCTGTATTTAGCACCACACGAGCTTGTGGAGGTCTGTCGCCTTCACAGCTATCATTACCGCTGACGACCCACTCACGTTCGCCGGTGCGTAAAACAAGAGCTTGTAAAGGCCGCAAAAACACGCCCGGTGCCGACGCCACAATAACTAATGTGATCAGCAGTCGTCCGGGAGGCCTACTCATGAGTGACACTCCTCTCGCTGCCGCCTTCCAGATAAGATCTACAGGAAATGCTCCAATGTGTAAATGTTTAAGTGCTCAACAATAAAGTTGTGTAAACCGTTAGTACCAACCAAAACCAACACACACTAATGCAACATATACTCACACACGTACATTCATCAGCATTAACCAACACACCTGCTCCACAGTGTCTACAATAGAATATTACATTCCACGACTGAATAATCCAACCTACCGGTATGCTGGTCGGCCTCTCTGGGGTACTTTGAGCATTCCTGTTTTACATCTGGGAGCGATGTAGCCATATCAGTATAGATGTCTCCGGCGCCATCACTTTCTTCACCGCTCTCATCTGGAGACCACGGTTCAGGCTTGACGAGAGAACGATGCATAATGGCAGGATCATTTTCCATTTTAATGTAGACATTTTCAAAACCTCCTTCAGTATCAGTTCTCGCCTCAATTTCGGACAATTGTGGGAAAGTAATCTCCGTCTTAATTTTTGCAGCGGGGAACAATGTTTCTCCGTCGTCTGATTCATTGTCGCTGAGCCCCGGCTCAGTTTTGACAAGAGGAACATCATATTCCATAGTTTAATACGTTCCACGTTTCTATAACTATAAAATAATTTATTTATATTGCGACAAATGGTGGATAACCATAGAAAAAAATGGATCGATGACGGCTGCATGAACTGCCGTGCCCTGTGTTGCCAGATTTGAAAATATAATACTAGATTGATTCTTACTTACTAAGATAATAGAAATTTTAGTGAAAAATTATTACTCTCGTGATAAAGGCGAGAGTGTGAAAGCTACGCTAGTAGCGTACAATGCGCAACCCCTTAACACCATGCAGTTGGTCAAGGTAAAAGGTGGGAACCCTTAACAAAACATATATAATTATAATTACATATTTAAAGGTCGTGCATAATGGAAAAAGTTGCAATGCAGTACGCTCAATATTCTTATGTGCTATTAGTAGTGACCCACCACTTACACAGGACCGTTCTATAAGCGGAAGCTCCCATATTGGCTCTTTTTTTCGCCTTTTAGGTTGGTGTTTTTTTAATAGTAAAATCAACCGTGCCCCACCACCATGCTTCTTGGGCAAAGGAAAAGATTTAGGTTCCTTCCTACCTTCCTTTAATACGTCGCAGTTCCTAACGGAGCTGCACCTACATATTTTGGTTACATTTCAGTTCAGTTTGGTCGTCTTTTATTATATCCCCGTCACCGTGTGACTCTAATCTACCTGAGTCTGTGATGCATAAATTGTAATCAGACATTGTGAAAAGTAAAATCGTCGTTTTATTCGGTTAATAATGAAAATTTTTGTTTTTGATTCGGTTTTCTAACTTTTTAAAACGGCATCTAGCGATGATGGCACGAGTCACGTCGGTATTAAATACGGCCGCCTGAAGTCAGCTTTCATGCAGCTCGAACAACGCTGTGCGATCACCCTTTTGTCGACACAACTTTGTATTTTACTTTCCGCCTCCATTAATAAACGACACAAGACAACGACTAAACATCTACACACCAGTTCCGAGAGCAACGACGGCATTCTTTTAACGTTTCTACATGTTTTAGTTTCGAAACTGTACAACACACTTAACACTAACTGGAATTCGTTCAATCACAAAAGAATTACGCAGATATGGACTAAATACATGATTTAATTCGGTAAAGATCAGTCAGAAGTATCGCTATCTAACATTCCAACTCAATCACAATACAATACACTAACAATTCACCTTAGATTTGCAACACATTTACTATCTCTATTAATTTTCTACATCTCTGACTCTTTAATTTTTATTAAATAACACCACGAACAAAACTGTCTACTTCAACAAAGACGGTAGTCTATCAACGTAGCCAGGACAATGCATTAAGTGTGTTATATTATTGAATGTTTACTTCTGATGTACAAAAAATTTTGGCCAAACGTCAAAAAAAAAAAAATACGGGATTACGCCATATGAAGTACTAATTTCACACTGTGCAATCTATGCTTAATAAATTCCAATCTTCGGAATGATGGCCGACATAATATGGAAGCGGACCGTCATTTCTCATTACCTCAAGACCTATCATTTTGTAACTAGTACTTTATCATCTGCATTTCGTATATTGGAGAAATTTTTCTCGTATCGTTATTCCCCATTCCAGTAGTCAAGTGTTTAAAATGTGTGAATTCATCAGCATGTGGAACATGTACAATCACACGTTATGTATTTACTTAGTATTGAGCACCTATTTCTTATATTTTGTACTAATAAACTTTAATATTGATTTTTTGTCAAGTTTATAGGACGTTTTTTGAATATCTATACATGTAGCTCCATATGTAAAGGACCACAGGGACAATACGGCTCTTCCGTTAAACATATTGGCAATCGACAACTTTAAAAAATAAAGTGTTTGTTTATTTTACAAATATAAAATACAAATAACGTAAAATAAAAATTTACATTTTGAAATCAGACTTATCACATATAATTTTTTAGCGGTTTGTTGTTTCTCTGTGAGAATTAAATTTCGCATTCATTTAATCATTAGAAATCTGAAAAGTAGTCAATATAATATATCATAAATAAAACAAATTAACAAATAAAAAAAACGCGTTGCATATCTTAGACGCACGTATCACACTACCTCTGCAAATAATGTTTTTCTTGATGAAAAAAATTCAGTTAAGTAAAATTAAAATCTCTCTGATGAGGAACTGAACACCGTTCACTCGTGTAAGTGGCTGGAATCCTTACCACATAAAATGACAAGTTTAAAGAAATTGTATATAAAAATGTACCGAAATTTTCTAATGCGCTAGTTATAACGCAGTTCTCGAAACAAATTTTACTGCAGGACCCGTTGAATAAATAACCTCTATGATAAAATCATATACCATCCTATCACCAGGCTTTTTTTAGAAATCAGAGCCAATCCCGTAAAATATGATGTACGGTTATACATGTCTAAAAATTCGAATTTCGAAAAAATCAATAGATACGTGAAATCATAATAAAAAAAAGTCCTGTAATAAGAAATAAAAATATATCGATGTATGACGTTCACGTTGACTCTCAACGTTCACGTCATTCTCATCACGGTATTACTAATTTGTAAGGCTGATAAATGCTGAAATCTGAAAAGTCTTCTGCATTTATAGATTTTACAAAACAGATCAAATTTGCAGTGTTGAAACGCCCAAAATAAATACAATAATTAATATGTTTCGTCAGAAAGATTAAAAACGCCGAGCGAATGAGAAATGGCACAAGAATGCACATTGCCCGGTAGGACCAAGTAACTCAGGACCGGTATGCTTGAAGAGCAGTCAGCCATGGACCTTAATAATTCGGTAGCAATACAAAAGCAGGTTCAATGAACCTATGCTTGGTTATTCATATACATTTTAGATTGATTCCATTCGTAATTAATTTATATTCAGCACATTTAAATTTTTTTCCTTCCATAGTGAGTTAGCAAATGCCTTTTTAAGCTGCCTTTCCGATTACACTTATAAATGCACTGTGTACATGAAAACGGTTTATCACCAGTGTGGGTAAGCAAATGCGACGTTAAGGTCCCTTTCAGCTTACTCGAATAAGTGCACTGTGAACATGAAAACCGTTTTTCCCCAGTGTGAGTACGCAAGTGAATTATTAAGTTGCCTTTTTGATTGGAGGAATAAGTGCACTGTGAACATGAAAACGGTTTCTCTCCTGTATGAGTAAACATATGGGTCATTAAGCTGCTTTTGTGGTTATATGTTAAAGAGCACCGTGAACATGAATAAGGTTTCTTTCCAGAATGAATACGTTCATGGCTTCTTAAATCACATTTCCTTTTACTTGCATATGTGCACGTTGAACATGAAAACGGTTTTTCTATATTGTGAGAAACTATGTGCCTAGTTAAGTTGTATTTGTCATTACTGATGTAAGTGCACTGCGAACATGAAAATGTTTTCACTCCAGTAAAAGTACTTTTCAACTTTTTTTTTTTTTGTGTGTATATGATCTCAAAATCTGTTTTTCTTCTAGAGTTAATCCGAGGCACAGTTGGGTTTATTAAAACAGAATTCTGCTGTCTCGAAAATCCTGCAAAAAAAACATGATTATATTACGAAATGAATTAAAAACAAACCAATGGTCGGTTCCCTCTTTACTGGGGATTGCGAACTCAATTTGAGGATATTTATCCTCGACTTTTCTACTTCTACTTGTTACTTAACAAGAGTGTTGTATTCTTAATCAGTAGTTGACATCACACCATAGTTAGGCAGTTTGAGCCACAACCATAATGGTGGTACTCTTACATTATATGATTAAACATAGAATTTATTTACGATGTGGTAATTATTCATGACTACCAGTTACGAAATTGAAAAGGAGGACAATATATTCAGAAATAAATTGATACAAATGGAAAAAAAATCATCAACGTTAATATTAAAAATCTCAGAGTATAGTGCAGATTTAATAAAAGTCCTTCGTTTCTCCCTAATATACATCACGTATTATGGTTTCTTGGAGGAAACCTAGGCCGACGTTTAGGTACGGCAACTCATGTCATTGTCAAGGCTTTGCCTTAAAAGTTACGGTGTAACCGTACTTGTACGCAGGGCAGGTAGATCTCCCAAGGTTGAATGAATGAGCTTCTAAACTATATATATATAATTCACTACCAACTCTTGCTCATTAAATCAGAAGTACTGTTTCATATATAAAACCTAAACATACTTAACTTAATGTTTCTTTTTCAATAATAATTCATCTTTTCGCGTTTTATATGAAAATATGGATTTTTTTATCAATTACATCAGAAGTTATACACTAGATTCATATTTTTTTAAAACTATTACTTAGATATGACCTTTACACTAATTGAATGTTAGTAAACTGAACATTATTTTCCAAAATTAAGACAATATAAGCATTATAAGAAATACCGCGACCATTAAATTCATTTTCCGTGTGCCAAAAGACGATATTGTGTATAACTTTGACTGAAATAAATGATTACATATAGAAATTAATATAAATAGAATTCCAGTTTTGGGTGTTTAGTATTTTTGTAGGCATATTTTAAAAGTGAAAGTTAAATGTCAATATCTTTTGATTTAAACTTCAAAGATAATGTTACTGACATAAGTGAACACAGTAAGTACGTGACCGTTGAAAGTATTGAATACAAATTTATGTTTATTGTTTTAAGAATGACTCGACTGTGAAAACTAAAATTAAATAATGTGTACCATCTATTGATCAATTTCCACAACTAATACTTTATCACAATTGTTTCAGCAAGAGAGCATAAGAATTTGTTTATAATTAAATCAACAATTTGGAATTGGATATCTTGTCATACGGAGTACCGGGTCACTTGGACCCCTTGCTCCTTCATTATGTTGTATGAAAACAACAATTACTACTTGATTTAAAACCCACAAACTATCGCTCTGAATTTAGCTTCACACGATTTAATGCAGGACATTTGCATTTTAATTATTTAATTACATTAACATTTGCAGAACTACACAATAAATCACTTAATTGTCAATAATGTAAATTAACCAACTCCCTACCGGCATGCTGGTTGGCCATCCTGGAGTTTTCTGAACATTCCTGTTTTATATCTGGGAGTAATATATCTATATCTGTTACGAAGGTTTTACTGCCTTCTTCTTCTTCGCCGCTCTCAGCTGGAGACCTTGGTTCAAACTTGACAACAGTAAGATTCGTTATGGTAAGATCTTTTTTCATTTTAACGTACACATTTTCAAAGCTTGTATATTGGCAACCTCCCTCAGCGTTAGTTCTCGCCTTGGGCAATTGTAAGAAAGTAATGTCCGTCTTCACTTCTCCAGTTGTTAATGATGTTTCAACGCCGACTGCTTCATCGACGCTAAGCCCTGGTTCAGGTTTGATCAGAGGAACATCATATTCCATGATCTTAGTACGCCTCACGTTTTAATAACCCCTAAATAATATATTTATATCACGTCAATGCTGGATAACCATAGAGAAAAAGTGATGACGGCTGCATGAACTGCCGCGCTCTGTGTGCCAATGTAAAAAAATAACAATATCAATTCTCGATCGACTACCACTTTTAACAGTTATAAGAAATTTTATAAAAATTACATGTTAATATTCGATTGAATATATACTAGATAGTAGTTTAATATGGAATATGTTGGTAGTAATAGGCATTATAAAAGGAACGCTTAGGAGGAATGGGTCATATGGAACGGAATGAATTAAGAAGATATAAGACGAACAGACATGTTAACGAGAATGTATGACGCAGTATTGATAGACCTAGAAAATGAGGACATCCCACGGAAGAATTAGCACGAAAGGTAAACCATATACTAGAAGAAGGCCTGTTTAGAACCTTAATAATAGAACTATGAACGTGGATGAGGCAAGAATTTTGTGTCAGACAGAAAAGTATGACGTTTGTATCCAATTCACTCTGTATCCATCATGCTGAGAATCATTGTTGATGGTATGTAAGTAATATATGCTTGTAGAGCGATGACGTTGTAGAATACAATTGTCAACATAAACAAGGGAGCTTTTGAAACAGAACACTAGAGAATTTTTTTTTATATATTCTAAAATACAGACTAATAAAGTTTTTAAGAATTCATGAAATTAGTTATAAAATATACTTGGATCATTAAAGCATGTACTTGGAATTCTTAAAATAATCTACGAAGCAGAAAATAAAAATAATTGCAATTTGGATGGCACTTAATATGGAAAAATATAAAATATAAAAATTTACTTAACACTTACTGTCCGGGGGTAGGTCAAAACAAAACACGTCCCGGTGGTGGTGTTCACCTATAGACTCAACTCAAGTTTTTTCGGTTTTTCAACCGATTTGTGGGAGAATTTTTTTATAGATAATTCATTTTAAATATGAGTTAATGAAATAGAATGATGACCGTAATGTTTTCTGCTAAAAAATTAAAGTTAAAAATTAAAAAAAATTACGAATAAAGTACATATTCTCACGCAACAACAGATGGCAATACACAGCCAAAATACAAACATCTACAGAAGCAAGTGATCTCTCGTCAGAACCATAGCATGTAGTGCAAAAAACTTACAGTAGGCGCAGCGCCCCTCAAATAATTATGTATACTCGGCCGCCAGGCGAAATAAGTGAATACCAAATACAATGACGCATACCTGGTATTCTTTGTCTACCCGTATCAAAATATTAACAATATATGTTTTGGTGTAAGCGCTGAGATCAATCCGACTGTCTTAGGTCAGTTTAAGAGCGTTTTTTCACATTTTTATCCATAAATACATTTATATATTCATTTTGATCCATCATCAATAAAGTTTATATTATTTCAAATTATTTAAAAATATTTCATAAAAGATAAGATAGAAAGGTGGGGGAAAAGAGCATCAACGAATATAGTAGCGTAATTCTATATATATACCTACACCCGGGTCAAATGCTGAACCTACCACAGCAGAAGTAAGTGTTAATTATTTGCCGTATACAGCATTTGTAAATCTACTTCGATAGTCCAGGACAAGTTTTTGTATTTTATATTGGAAAAATTACAACATTCATATATCGAAAATAATCATAGAGGATACTTTTCCAAATTACTTCAGATAAAAAACCACAAACCTGCTGAAATTTTCTGTTTTTCAATGGATAATGGCCGGCCATCATCCGACAAATGTACGTGATATGTTACTCGTTAACGGATCGGAACTAACAAAATATTCTAGTTTCACGCCGCTAAATAATTCTATATAAAGCCGTTTCAATTTAGCACTGACCGTATGTATTATTATGAAAATCAGAGTTTGCAACCGAAACATGGCGAATAAGTTTTTACATTATGTATTAACATTCTTATGTTTCGAGTTTTTGTAACTATGTATTCATGAATGTACCCTACGTTTATTTCTATTTTTTTTATATACCATGTTAAATATTACGTTTTTCCTGTCTTAACAATTTAATAATTGCAAGCGTTAATTTTCTTTTCTAATTTTTATTTAACGTGTTCAATAGTGCACATATCTATATTCATATTGCTTACAATAGGTCTGTAACTAACATATTGCAGATGAAGTAGAATAAATGTAAATGACACAAAATAAACACTGTCCATAAATAAGTTAATCATTAAGGCATTATGTCTAAATAAATATTTAAAAAAATACAGCAATTAATAGAAGGCAGTGTAAAAAAATTAAAATATATTCTTAATATGATCTCAAAATATTGATAGATTTAAACTACTTTACAAGATGGAGGAAGAAGAAAGTGCCTTGTCGAATCTTCAGGCTTCCGACCTTTCTAGGATACAAAGACTAAAATGAAAACGATACTTTTAATATTTTAAATTTCTTTATTTTACAAATATGAAACATAAATATAATATTTGTAATGAAAATACATTTAATAAATGTAACATACTGACACTAATATAATCTTTTGTGTACATAAGCGTGCCGCGTATATCTCACCATTTAAAGACGTAGGAGTCGAAGAGTCCATACAGGTAGTGATTCGACAGAAGACGGAACTTACAGATAACACAACACTTCTTCATTCGCACAACACCTGCTTGCGACACGGTATTGCAAGCCAGTACTTAACTTCATCACATCAGGCCTGATGATGGACCCTGCATTAGGATCCGAAACGTTGGCCAGAAAGGTCAGATATACAACGTAGATTAGCACAGAAAAATTTGAATGGCCGTGTAAAACATTTTTAACAAAAATGTAATTTATAATCAGATTTGTAACATTTGAAGTTTTCGTGTAGTTCTACCTATTGAAAACATGTTGTAGATTAAAAGGCGCTTGAGTAGACTGGAGAACTCTGGACCATAGGCTGAAGGAGGATACTCCAAACTACTAATTCAGACAAAGAACCTCAGGACAGGGATGCCTAGAGGTCGTGAAATCTTAATGATCCGTAGCACCAACGTTGTGGCAGAAGAAGTCTGAGAGCTAGTTCAACTTGATCTTGTGAAAAATAATACGCTTAAGTGTTTTGTTAACATGTGATTAATTAAGGTGGCTGTAGAAACGATTCATCTTCAGTGGGTAAATGGGTAAGCATATGAATTTTTAAGCTGCGTTTTTCTTTACACGTATAAGAGAATTGCGAACAAGAAATCGGTTTCCCTGCTGTGTGTGTAAGCATATGTTTTCTTAGTCCGCCTTTTTTACAACAAGTATAAGTGCACTGTGAACATGAAAACGGCTTCTTCCCAGTGTGAGTAAGCGCATGTCTTCTTAAGTTGCCAATCTGATTACATGAATAAGTGCACTGTAAACATGAGAACGGTTTCTCCCCAGAATGAGTAAGCATATTGAATATACGAGGGCCAAGTAAAAAATAAGGTTCCTTACGCTGTACACTCGCCACGCGAGATGCTAGGCGAAATCCGGCAACACCGCCTTGATTGTTGGTCCCTTAACTACATCCCCACTACCGGGAGCAAACGCTGCGACGCTCAGTAAAGGCCTGACAGCCATCCGCTATGGAACCCGCCATCGCCGTTACCGCCAGGTGTGAAATCCGTTCGGTGATTCGATTTTTAAACGCGAAGAAGCTTAAACCTGTTGAAATTCATCGACAGTTGGAAGAAGTTTATGGCACAGCTTGCATCAGCGTCCAACACGTCCGCAAATGGTGCAGGGAGTTCTCCGAAGGACGCACAGACGTCCACGACGAGCAAAGGAGTGGGAGGCCATCGGTCTCGGACGAAGTCGTGGCGAAGATTGAGTGCATTATACTAGAAGATAGGAGAGTAACGCTTCGGGAGCTTGCTGTCCAGGTTCCTGAGGTTTGTGAAAAAACCATCGACAACATTTTGACCGATAAACTTGGTTATCGCAAGGTGTGCGCGCGGTGGGTCTCACACATGCTTTCAGAAACCCACAAAGACAATCGTGTCAAGTGTGCCGAGGGGTTTCTTCGAGAATGCGCCGAGAATACCGAAGAATTCTTGGACTCCATTATTACGGGAGATGAAACGTGGTGTCACTACGTCACTCCAGAAACAAAAGAACAGTCCAAACAATGGCGCCATCCTGAATCGCCTAGGCCGAAAAAGTTTAAGCAGACGCTTTCCGCAGGGAAAGTGATGGCTACGGTGTTTTGGGACCGAAAAGGCGTCTTGCTGACCGAGTTTATGCCTAAAGGGACCACCATCAATTCGGACAGGTACTGCGAGACATTGACAAAACTCAAAAGAGCCATCCAAAATCGCCGGAGAGGAAGGCTGACCAAGGGCGTTAGGCTGCACCACGACAACGCTCGCCCGCATGTCTCTCGACAGACCAACGCGCCCTACTGGACAAATTCGGCTGGAAATTGCTTGACCATGCCCCCTACAGCCCTGATCTTGCTCCCAGCGACTTCCACTTGTTTCCGAAATTGAAGCAACACTTGGGTGGACAACGCTTCAATACAGATGAAGAGGTGAAAGAAGCGGTCACCAAGTTCATCGGCGGCCTAGCGGCGGAATTCTTCGAAGCGGGTTTTCAGAAGTGGATAACTCGTCAGGAAAAATGCATAGAAAAATCAGGAGACTATGTAGAAAAATAGAATAAAGTACAAGCTTTCAGATGGTTTACTTATTTATTGCAATAAAAAATACCTTATACCTGAAAAAAATGTAGGAACCTTATTTTTTACTTGCCCCTCGTACATATACAAGAGCACTTTGAACATGAATATGGTTTTTTCCCAGTGTGGGTACGTTCATGGCTTCTTAGATCACGTTTTCTTTTACTTGAGTATATGCACCTTGAACATGAAAATGGTTTCTCTGTGTTGTGAGAAACCAAGTGCCTACTTAAGTAGTATTTGTTATTACTAATATAAGTGCATTGCGAACAAGAAAACGATTTAACACCAGTGATGGTATGACTTTTCAGCATTTTTTTACCTGTGCATGTGATATTTAAATCTCGTTTCTGTCCAGGGGCAATCCGAGGTATAGTTGGGTTTGTCAAAACGGAATTCTGTGGCTTCAAAAAACCTAAAAAAAAATATTATATTATTAAATTAAAGATATTATATTATAATCAGGTCAGGATTGTTATAAAGATTTGAGACATTGCACTGATATCGGTAATATAGATCAGATGAGTCGTGGGGCGGCGAAGAACCTTGCGCCGACTTCCAGCGCTAGGACATCGGCACGGTGCGTGGACCAGGCCACCTTGCTGAAGGAAGATTACTAGAATAAAACGGATTATTGGGCAGTGTATTTTATTTGAAACACAGATATACTTTGATTTGGACGATGTTTGAAAAGAACAATGATCTGAACACGACGTAGAGGAAGGCGAACCGGAAAAGATTTCCAGGGGCGGTACAATATATTTTCTGACGTGTTCAGGTTATATTTCTGCGAAATTTTCAATTTTTTTTTTTTTCAATTCCTTAGTCTACGATACTCTGAGTACTCTACATGCGGCTAGACCGCCAAATCTACTTCTACAAGTGCATCAGCGCTAATCTTTTTGACACTTTTACTAACTAACTTATTGTAATAAATATCATGTGTTTTATATTAATACATGAATTGGAAGGGTAAAAAATTCAGATAAAAAACCCTCCAAACAATTTACTGGAAGTTAAATATTGCAAATTAATAAGGCGCGACACTTTATGTACAGTGCCGCCTTATTCCAAGAAAATACTTTTAAATAAACTAAAATAAATAACTACTAAACTTAAAAATATATTGTTTTATTGTTTTACAAGTCATTTATTGGAGAGTTCAGTCGACGCTGTCCGCTTTTGTGTGCATCTCAGTCCGGATGATCGAGCGCGTTACTTCGCTTCAGGAAATAGTGCCTGGGCAATCTGTGTTTGTATCTGAAAGGCATTAGGCTGATGGCGAAATTTTCATCTTTATAAGCAGGTATATATAGAGATTTTTTGAGGAATTATCCCTGGTTTTATAACCAAAGATATTTTATTACACAAAGTCAACGTCTTTTCTATGGTCAATGTCGTCGCATGTCACAAGCTGAAAGAAGCAGTTAACTCATTAATCCACGGTTTGTATTGATATTATAACCGTACACAGAATATGCTTCTGAATACTGCTATAAGCTTCATTTTCTTATTTGTGCATTCTGCTATTAGCACTTCATGTTGTTTCAATTCACGTTATTCTCATTCTCGTCACCATGTTTGATCTGCGCTGATCGCGTTCATATTTTTTACTACTAACTAATCAACACTATTTGTACTTACTCATAGTCGGTTGGTTGATCATTGGCAAATTTTTACTATACGTAATTTATGAAAATACTATCGCCCATTAAAAAAGACTTTTGGTGGTTCGAACCCAAATTTATAAATGTCTAAGGTAATAAAGGTTATGACAAAGCGAATAAACATCAAACATTTGATAATTTGGTTATATTTGATTTATTGTAAATATTCAACAATGAAAATACATTCCATTTTATTTGTTATATATGGCTTTATTCATGCTTAATACTTAAAACTACATTTCGGTATGAAAGCTTCGTAAGTTATCATTTGCTTCGTAATGAAAGTATTCCCTCACCAAATTGGAGCGTACAAAATTAATGTTTCATTCGAAGTAAAGCACACTTCATACAGTTCAATGAAGTACCGAGCGCTGCTAGCCTAGATCTTTATGATAGGTGGGAGTTGCGCTGGTGTATACTATCACAGGTGTTAATTTTTTACCACGCTGTAGTCCTTATCCTAAAGGTTCCGAAGTCCTACGTACGAGAGTCACCAAAATATCACACATCCTCTCTTACATCCAGGTAGCCGATATGGAAGTGAAGCAAGAACCAGATTCTTGTGATGAAGGAGGATGGATGAGTGTTCCACCACCGAATATTACTTCTACCGAAAACTGTATTCGTGATATCGAGACGGAAGCTGCCGACCCCTGGTCCGGGCCGAGCGGCAGCCCCGCGCCCCCCGACTATGCAGTGGACATCTGGGTCCCCGACATCAAGGAGGAGTGCGCTGGGCGGACCCAGGCAGCTTCTCACCTGACCTGTGGTGAGTAGTTATTTCTCTGCTAGATGATGTATCCTTGTAGTGACGGCACAGATCTATTGCCCGAGAGTCATAACGGGTCGAAATCAAGCTACAATACTACAAATTGACCTTTAATCACTCGCGTTGGGATATTCACACAACTACTCGCGTCGGGTCAGTGGTCAATGGTTTTTTGTTTATTATGCTAATGAATGGGAGGGAAAGAAAAGTATTTTGATTTATTAAATATTGATCATTAATATTTAATTTTAATAACACGATTAAGGAGTGTTTACACTATTTGGGAACAGAGTTTTATAGTTTAAGGAATAAAAAAGAGTTGATTTAAAATATAATTAAAATAATATTAAAACATATTAATCGAATTTACTACTACACAATCAAAGATTTGTACTTTGGCATGTGTTTTACATATAAGATAGTTGCAGGAATCTAAGCATGTTTATTACCATTAGTGGGCGGGTACTGTTTGCGCCTTTGGAGGTTATGAAAGTCGAGGATCTGCAGCAACCCAGTCTTCCAAGCTGTGTGTGAGTTTTATTTCTTTAGAGACACAACGGCAATCGGAACGTTCAATTTGATATTATGTATTATTTCTTCAGCCGCATATTTTAAACATTGGCGACGGTGGATTGGTTTTATATTTAACTAAACATTATTGCAGAGACATTTCGGATCAGAGTATCAGGGTTCTTCTTTCTATTCTTTTTTTTCATCACTTAAATCATCTGCTAGTTTTATATTTCTCTTTGATATTGCTATTCTCTTGTTGTTTGTTTAGTATCATGATCACTGCACAACTTATGTTCTTCGGAATTGTCATATTACCCCCCTCCCTCTTCTTATTACATTTTTATTCGTCATACCCAACAAGACCTGAAGCCCAGTGCAGGAATCTGAACCTAAATTAGAATAAATAGATATATAGTGCTAAATATATTTCTCACTGTAGTAGATAGGGTTTTGTTGCAGAAATAAGTCATTCGCGCGTCGTTAAATCCACGGGATGCGCAACATCCTTCTCCAACAATATATTCTACAGGCATCTATTTTTTACAGGTTCTAAAACAAATGCTGGATGTTGGTAGGAAGATGTACATTGGGTATATACAACAATCACCATAACAATGAAATCATTATTTTTAAATTAATTCCTGATAACCCGACGCGAGTGATTAAAGGTTAAAATTATAGTCAAATGTAATCCCAATTATTTTCTGATTTCACCATGACGTTTGTCAATCATTTAATGTTCGTCGATTGTGACGCGATTTAATTTATATACACTTTGTAGATCATTATATAATAATCATAAGGTCAGAAGGGAAGAAAATATCATGAAATAAACTATTGCATAGCATTTTTAAACTATCAGCAGCTCTAAATGTATTAGAATATAACCTCTTCATGTTTGAAGTTTTGACACGAACTTGATTACCATTTTTGATTTGCTTACGGAAGTACTAAGTTATTATGTTAAATAAATAAACATTTCAAATATTTCAGAAGAACCCGTCCAACCATCATGCAGGGTCATATCAGAAGTGTTGAACCAGGCAAGAAGTCTAGCTGTACAAGCACAATTACCCCCGAGACAGGATATTGTAAAACGACTTAACGGCCGGAAGAGGATCCTTTCTGATAAACAGTGCACTATACCATCCGGTATTAAAAATAATGTATTGGCCCTCACGAGGCCTCCCACATCACACAAGATCTTTCCTTGTGTCGACTGTAAGAAGACTTTCAATCGGAGAAGTTACTTGTTGAGTCACTTAAGAACACACACAGGAGAAAAGCATTACGCGTGTGAAGAATGTAAGAAAGCATTTAGTCAAAAGAGTACTTTGTTGAGTCACTTGAGAACCCACACCGGTGAAAAGCCATATGCGTGTGAAGAATGTAAGAAAGCATTTAGTCAGAAGAGTACTTTGTTGAGTCATTTGAGAACCCACACCGGAGAAAAGC
The DNA here is from genome assembly GCA_031772225.1 of Eubasilissa splendida. Classification (NCBI taxonomy): domain Eukaryota; kingdom Metazoa; phylum Arthropoda; class Insecta; order Trichoptera; family Phryganeidae; genus Eubasilissa; species Eubasilissa splendida. Next base: position 16,736,603 of record CM062869.1, on the reverse strand, counting down.
CATATGCGTGTGAAGAATGTACGAGAGTATTTAGTGTGAAGAGTAACTTGTTGAGTCACTTGAAAACACACACCAGAGAAAAGCCCTATGCGTGTGACAAATGTACGAAAGTATTTAGTGTGAAGAGTAACTTGTTGCGTCACTTAAGAACACATACAAGAGAAAAGCCTTATGCGTGTGAAGAATGTAAGAAAGTATTTAGTGTGAAGAGTAGCATGTTGAGTCATATGAGAACACATACCGGCGAAAAGCCTTATACGTGTGAAGAATGTAAGAAAGTATTTAGTGAGAAAAATAATCTGTTAAGACATTTGAGAACCCACACCGGAGAAAAGCCCTATGCGTGTGAAAAATGTAAGAAAGTATTTAGTGTGAAAAGTAACTTGTTAAGTCACTTGAAAACACACCAGAGAAATACCCTATGCGCGTGAAAAATGTACAAAAGTATGTAGTGTGAAGAGTAATTTGTTGCGTCACTTAAGAAAACATACAATAGTAAAACCTTATGCGTGTGAAGAATCTAAGAAAGTATTTAGTAAGAAGAGTAGCATGTTGAGTCACATAAGAACACACAAAGGAGAAAAGCCCTATGTGTGTGAAGAATGTAAAAAGCATTTATTCTGAAGAGTCACCTGTTGCGTCATTTGAGAATACACACTGGAGAACAACGCTTTGCGTGCGAAGAATGCAAGAAAGTATTTGACGATCTTCAATTGGGTCTATATTGAAAGATAACTGTGAGAACTATCACTTTTGTATGTGTGTGTGTTAGATGAGTGATAGGGGTCATGGGTTATAAGATGCCGTCACTGGTGGATCGGCTATTTTTGCCATTGTTCCTTAGCAATAGTAGTAATAAATATCTGAGTTATATAATTGTACATTCCGTAAATAAGTTGTTGTAATAAACGATAATTGTTACATATATCTACCGAGTTTCACTTACAAGGATAAAACCAAGCATCTCGAGAAGTACATATAGAGGATAAAAACCCAAAGAGAATTTGGTGGTATTTCTAAAGACACCATTCTGATGCAGTCAAATTGGAAAGACATTACATTAACTGTTGTTACCAGAGGATAGGTAAAACGTGTTCTCTTAGATACCCAATATTTATCTGCAGCTACCCTGAATATGGGCCGGGCAGGGGAAAACAGATGAAGTTTTCATCATCATAATCAGCCGTGTTTTGTGCTGGATGAAGGCCTCCCCACGTATCTCCCACTTTTCTCAGTCCATTGTTATTCGCTCCAACGTATTTTCCGAAGAATTGAATAATTTCGTTAGTCCAGCGGGTTTTAGGGCCGCCTATCGTCCTATTGCTTTCGGATTGGATTGGATTTGGATGACTGCGTTGCTTGTCCAAACATTTATTTTCCTGTCTCGTCGTGTGATGCCCAACATATATCTACAAATAAAGTTTTACCCCAGTAGTAATTATAGGATTAGATTCTTTGTATACTTTTATACGAATCAACAAAATACAACATTATTGAATCATTGATTTTAATGATCAAAATATACATTTTTATTTTGTCGGTAAAACCTTATATTTAGTATAACTAATGACAACTGTACACGTGTGTCTGACAAAGTCGGTTTTGATACCTCCATTTATTTTAATTTATTGCTTTCATTTTACCTCGCGGAATTAATCATTTGCGGAACGCCGGTGTATTGAGTTGAACAGCTTCAAATACTTTCAACTGTTGCGGAACTAACCAAACAAACGATACCTTCTGAAGTTCACAGAGGGGTAGATAAAATGAAATGGGGAATATGTGCCACCACTCTGTGCATTAATTACACAAATATTTAACCCTCAAGTGAGATCACTACATTGTCCGGTTAACATTGTAATCCCGATCAGAAACCGAAAGAAGGTCTTACGGGCTTTAGAGTGTTTACGAAAAAAAAAACAAAATAAATTTATTAATGTTTAAAATCATCCGTAATCATAAAATAAAAGCCTCAGATTAGATAATTGAAGCGTTCGCCCGAATAACGGACTATGAGGGATTTTTTAAACTTAATAGGAGAAATAATAAAAGGCATTGCTAAATTAAGGAAACACTTTTTATGCCCGAAACATACACCGTCATTCCGTCAAATTCCCACGGCAGCGACATTGCTCATGTTACTGGTTTCAGGGATTATTATTGCTAAATCATCCAGTTTTTTTCTTAATGTAACGGAAGGTCAATAGGTTTATTAAAACATGAAAAAATGTGTAAGTAACACAGTTTAGAATCTGCGTACTGTTTAATCACTTTTCGTAATTGCGATATTTGAAGTGGTTTGAAATTCGTAATGATGTAGGTATTTAATTATACACGACGCAATCTCTTAGCATACATTAGTACCTCAAGTTCATTGTGGCGATGTTATTATCCATATTATGGTTTATGGCTATAAAAAGTTGATGAATATAATTGGTGTGCCGAGAGCAGACTGTCGCTATTGCATAAGAATATCGCGTCCAGAGTCCCGGTTTGCCTGGATAATTGGGCATCGTCTTGTCATCAACTACAAGCCTGAACTCTGTCACTCCACGCTGGCACCACAAGGACCTGACCACACTTCACGTCCAGGATCCAGGACCATCCTAAGAGGTAGTCCCAAGTGAGGGACCTGAATAATCTACATCAGACAAGCGTCAACATAGACAATTTGGCAGAGAAATTAATGCTGGCATGAGGAACACAAATATTTAATGTTAATTTTATTGTAATTATTTTTGAATAGCCTTATTTATAAGTATTAAAGTAAATTGCTCATTTTCTACTTTTAACACATCTTAAAATATAGATTATAAATTTTCTTATATAAAAATATTCTTTCATTTCATAACCATTTGACTTGTCAATATTTAAAAAAGAACCAGTTAGGCTAGATGCCTCCCCCTTGAACATAAAGCCCAGGCAGAAAGAAGAAATAACCTAACAGTAGGTAATGCGGAAATCACTCATGAAACAATGTAATTTAAAGCTGAAATAAAGAAACCCCATGTGTACTTAATTATAAAAGTTTTCATCTCAGAGGTAATAAAAAAAAAGATTAGCTCATAAGTTGAATTTTATGTGAAATATTTTTATACTGATTGAAAATATACTTAGAGGAAAACTCAAGATTTAATTAGAGATAGTAATAATTCTGATAAGGAGTAAGCTAATGCGAAAAATGGTGAGGATGTATAGAATATAAGTTATTAATAGTTTATAAATGTTAATGGATTATTTTAGGGCTTTTAATGAACAATTCTAAGTGAACAGTGACATTATTGAATTTTTATGTAATAAGGCAGGACTGTAATTAATTACGAAAAAAGTGGGCGAAACCGAAAATTAGGCCTACAAACAAGGGTGTAACGCCACTGTCAATTCTGTAAGGAAGGACCGACCCCTGAACGAGAAGTACGCCCCTTGCCACGGTTACTTTAAAAGGACTAGAACGCCATTTTGAAAGCCAGTCGAAAGCACGCAGTTGTAAAAAGAGATCCGGAGAAGTGAGTCAGAGGCGAGGATTTGTATCAACACGTTCAGATTTATTTTCTGCGTTATTTTCAACTTTGTAAACAGGTACTAATATATATTTTTAGATGCATTATCCCTGGTTTTATAACCACAGATACAGATATTTTATAAAACGGAGTCATTGGCGTCTCTTGTGCAGCTGAAGTAAGCTGTTTTCTAATTCTTGCACGATTTGTATGGATATTATTGCCGCACACAGAATATTGTTCTGAATACTTCAGTAACCTTCATTAAATTATTTATGCATTCTGCTGTACGCACTTCATGCTGTTTTTATTCTCGTTATTCCGATTCTCGCCGTCAGCCATGTTTGATTTCTGCGTTGATCGCGTTCATATTTTTATATAACTAACCGACATTTTTGTTTACTTAAGGACGGTTAGTTGATCAGAGGTATAATTTTATTATATATAAATAATTATTACTATCGCCTGTGAAAAAAGAACCCCGGTATCTAATTGTGTAAGGTAAGCCCGCCTAATAAACATCTGGGAGTTCTGTCAAATTTGATTTATTTTAAACATTTAATTTTATACTTTATCTATGATTTATTAAAATATTCGTCAGAGCGAAGAGTTTAACTACATTTCGGAATGAACGCTTCGCAAAGTATTCGCTGTTCTCGAAGCATTTCGATTTCGCTGCGTTCTTAATACACTTCAAAGAACAGTATGAAAACCGGGCGCTACAAGCCTCCTTTGTAATATTACATGTCGTTGATACCCTAGGTCTTTATGGCTGGTGAGGGTTGCGCTGATATATTCTGCCACAGGTATTAATTGTTTACCAAGCTGTACTAATTCTATGGGTAGTGACGTCCTCCGTGCGATACACTCAAATATCACTCAACCTCTTACACCCAGGTAGCCGATATGGAAGTAAAGCAAGAACCAGACTCTTGTGATGAAGGAGGATGGATGGATGTTACAAAACCGAATATCATTTCGACTAAAAACTGTATTCATGATATCGAGACGGAAGCTGCCGACCTTTTGTCTGGGCCGAGCGGCAACCCCACGCCCCCCGACTATGCCGTGGACGTCTGGGTTCCCGACATCAAGGAGGAGTGCACTGGGCGGACCCGAGCAGCTTCGCACCTGACCTGTGGTTAGTAGTATTTTCTCTGCTCGATGATGTATCCTTGTACTGACAGTACAGATCTGTTGCCCGAGAGCCATGGCGGGTCGAAATTAAACTACAATAATACAAATTAACCTTCAATCACTCGCTTTGGGATATTTACGTAACTACTCGCGTCGGGTCAATGTGACCCAGGAATCATTTTATGTTTATTATGCTAATAAACGGGAGGGAAACAAGTATTTTAATATATTTTATATTGATCAATAATTTTTTATTTTAATAACATGATTAATGATTGTTTACACTATTTGGGAACAGATTTTCATAGTTTAGGAAATAAAAAATATTTGATTTAAATTATAATTAAAATAATATTTAAACATATTAATCAAAACACTGTAATTTGCGCGTCGTGCAGTCCACGGGATACATTCTGCAGGCATCTATTTTTTGTACGTTTGTACGAAGGAAATATCATTTAAATCTGAAATAGGCTAAACGTATTAGAATATAACCATTTCATGTTTGAAGTTTTGACACGAACTCGATTGCTATTTTTGATTTGCTTACGGCGTACCTTATGATAAATAAATAAACATTTCAGAAGAACCCGTCCAACCATCATGCAGGGGCACATCGGAAGTGTTGAACCAAGCAAGAAGTTTAGCTGTACAAGCCCAGTTTCCCCCGTGTCAGGATAGTGCCGATAGATTTCACCGCCGCGAGAGGATCCTTTCTGATAAACAGAGCACCATACCATCCAGTCTTAAAAATAATGTATTGAACCTCACGAGGCCTCATTCATCGCACAAGACCTTTCCTTGTGTCGACTGTAAGAAGGCTTTCAAACGGAGAAGTTACTTGTTGAGTCATTTGAGAACCCACACCGGAGAAAAGCTCTACACCTGTGAGGAATGTCAGAAAGCATTTAGTCAGAAGAGTAGCTTGTTAAGTCACTTGAGAACACACACCGGCGAAAAGCCTTATACGTGTGAAGAATGTAAGAAAGCATTTACTCAGAAAAGTACTTTGTTAAGTCACTTGAGAACCCACACCGGAGAAAAGCCATATGCTTGTGAAGAATGTACGAGAGTTTTTAGTGTGAGGAGTAACTTGTTGAGTCACTTGAAAACACACACCAGAGAAATGCCCTATGCGTGTGACAAATGTACGAAAGTATTTAGTGTGAAAAGTAATTTGTTGCGTCATTTGAGAACACATACAAGAGAAAAGCCTTATGCGTGTGAAGAATGTAAGAAAGTATTTAGTGTGAAGAGTAGCATGTTGAGTCACTTGAGAACACACACTGGAGAAAAGCCCTATGCGTGTGAAGAATGTAATAAAGCGTTTAGTCAGAAAAGTATTTTGTTGAATCACTTGAGAACACACACCGGAGAAAAACCCTTTGCGTGTGAAGAATGCAAGAAACTATTTAGTGACAAGAGTAATTTGTTGAGTCACTTAAAGACTCACACCGGAGAAAAGCCCTATGCGTGTGTAAAATGTAATAAAGTATTCAGTCAGAAGAGTAGTTTGTTAAGACACTTAAGAACGCATACCTGAGAAAAGTTTTTTGCGTGTGTAGAGTGTACGAGTGTATTTAGTTATAAGTGTAGCTTGTTGAGTCACTTTAGAACTAACACTTTTGAAAAGCCCTATACGTGTGAAGAATGTAAGTATTTAGTCTGAAGAGTAGTTGTTGAGATACCTGAGCCCTTCGCGTGTGACAAATGTTAGAAAGTATTTTATTACTTTACAACACAGCGGAGTAAAGCTAAACATCCAATATGACAAGTTCTTTGGTGATAAAATTCATACTGGTCAAAAATTTAGAAGACCTCACAAGAAGTTATTCGAACCGACACTTGTTTGAATAAATTAGACAAAAAATAAAATACTTTTGGTAACTTTGTAAACAATTTTCATAATTAAACTGTATTTCAATAACATTGTATTTACAATACAGTTTAATTATAAAATTCAACAAACTTGTTTTGTACTTATTATATTTAAGTAGAAATGTACAGGAACAATGAATTACTAATAAAACTGCCGACGTCGCTGCCATATCCATGAAGAAAGCAACTAGTCCCTAATTCAACTGTCCCTCTACTTTTAGTAGGTTAACTGCAGAAGTTGTATTATTGAAGTTCAATATATGATCAATTTCTTATGCTGTTGTATTTACTGCTGTATTTAATTTTTTTTGTTTTCCTAAATGTGTACTATTTTATAATTATTACAATAAAATAAAGATAAATTTAAAAGATACATTGATAAATTTCCTATTTTGTTTTATTCTATTTATTATGTTCTCTTGAAACTTATAGTGTTGTGACCTCTCTGGAGACAAATTTTACAACTTCAATGCTAATCAGTTATGGATGTGTTACAAAAGTGGAATAATTTTTTTTATGTGCGGTGTATTGGGTGGAAAGCTCTATAAAATAAACCTGTTTCTTTGTGTCAGTCGCAAGGTCAAAATACAGTTTTATAATTACCTAAAATTATGAAGGTACTTCGGTGTGCTGAGTTTAAATATACATAGTTATGCGTCAGTTAAATAATTCATTTTAAATGTATCGATATAGTTATCTTGTTACGCGGTCGGATCGCTTTGCCTATTGTTTATCTCCATTACCTTATATTCGCTGGTTCAATTCACTGGTACATATATCATTTCTTAAAATCTGAGCTCGATTTCTAAGTCTCTTTGTACGAATGTTTACATTTAATTTTAAATGTTTTGTCTTGAGAATTTTACTTTTAGATCTGATTTGGAAAGGGGGAAATTATGGTGGTTCTTGTGAAGAGGATAAACGATTAATATAATACAACATAGGAAAATTACATTTCTATTATCCTGATCTAACCTACCATTCTCTAAAGTCGTGGGTTGAACGTCGTTTTCACCTCCAGTTGGCTAGCACATTTTTTGTGAAGAACCGAGATATCACTACTTCTGGAACTGTTGAAAACGGATTCTTCGTGGTCCAAGCCTTATGCACGGCGCTGCTCTCGAACGGCAAAAAAGAACAAGATCTTGACAGTTCGGTGTCAGAAGACAATTTGTCCCACCGTCGGTGAAATGCACAGGGAGAAGGTACTCGACTTGCGTCAACATAATGCTTAATAACATATATGCTTCGTTTCAATTTTGATTGTTTTATTTCTACACGTATTGCATGTACCTATAAAGGCGAGGTTTCTCAGAACTGTTTTATCCATATCAAGGTCAGAACATGTGTTCAACACATTATTCCTGCCACGCAAATGTAAATTATTAAATTCACTTCACTCTTTAAAACATTAATCCTATGTGACAAAATACGATGTCCAAAGCTGGACATCGCATTCGTAATGGTTTTTACGCAATTCTAAGTTAACGGTTTATATGCCATTACTAACGTCTGGTTTACTTGCCATATGGCTTCGTTGATACGGTTCGCGTGAGATGGGCATAATGAAATTTCCTTTATTGTATTTTTAAATTCTCTAATTAATGTGATAGCTTCGCATCATTTCGTGTCGGACATGTTCAGGTTACTTTTCTACGGAATTATTAACTTTGTAAGCAAGTACTTATATTTATTTTTAAACGTATTATCCCTGGGTTTTATAATCACAGATATTTTGTAACACAAAGTCATTGTCTGTCACAGCTGAAGTAAACAGTTTCCTCATTTCCACGGTTTGTATTATTATCGAACACAGAATAGCCTTCTGAATACTGTGGTAACCTTTAATAACTTATTTGTGCATTCTGCTGTTCGCACTTCATATTTCCATTTACGTTATTCCCATTCACACCGCTAGAGATGTTTGATCTAGGCTTTGGTAGTGTTCATATTTATTTTAACTAACCAACATTTGTACATTTGTATTAGGGCCGGTTGGTTGATCGGTGGCAAATTTGACTATACATATTTAATTAGATAAATTAATCCCGCCTAATTGATGACAAAGCGAATAAACGTCAAACATCTAAAATTTTTGTCAAATCTGATTTATTTTAAATATTCATTAATGGCAATACATGCAATTTTATGCTTTATCCATGGCATGAATATTCACCCGAAAGAATAGCATAACTTCAATTCGCAATGAAAGCTTCGCGAAGTATTCACTCACTAACTTGAAGCATACAAAATTAACGCTTCATTCGAAGTAAAGTAAAGTGTAATAGGTCGAATTCGTTTCGCTTTTCACACAGTTCAATGGTGTACCGAGCGCTGCTAGCTGCGTTTTTAATTCATACATGTCGTCGAAACCGTCCGTCTTTATGGCTGGTAGAGTTGCGCTGGTATATTTACAGAAGGCCTCTGCACGAATTACTAAAATATCATACAACATATCATACATCCAGGTGGACGATATGGAAGTGAAGCAAGAACCAGACTATTGTAATGAAGGGGAATGGATCGGTGTTCCACCAACGAATATAAGTTCGATTGAAAACTATATTCCTGATATCAAGACGGAAGCTGCCGACCCCTGGCCCGGGTCGAGTGGCAGCCCCGAGCCCCCCGACTGTGCCGTGGATGTCTGGGTCCCCGACATCAAAGAGGAGTGCGCTGGGCGGTCCCAGGCAGCTGCGGTCGTGGGCCAGGACCTGACGTGTGGTGAGTAGTTATTTCTGCTCGATGTAGCCTTGTGCTGACGCACATTATTACTGCTAGGTAACAACGTGTGTAATCATTACTACGAGAAATTAAAATATTATCGTAAGCGTCCACCAAGTGTTTAATAAAACATTGAATGTTCGTTAATTATGACGTAATTGGATTTAATTACGCATTTTAGATTATTGTATCCCATAATAAATGTCGGAATGCAATGAAATTTTATTTAACTCCTAGATAGGCTAATCCATTGCTCCTAACCTATCAGCTGCTCTAGGTATTTCAAAATATAAATATAATTTTACTCGAACTTGAGTTTCTATGCATTTCAGATACCCCCATGAAACCATCATGCAGGGACACCTCTGAAGTTTTGGACCAAGCAAGAAGTCCAGCTATGCAAACCCAGTTACCTGCGATTCAGGATACCGGAAAACGTTCTCATTGCCGCGAGCAGATTCTTTCTGATAATCACTGCACCATATCATACAGTCTTAATAATAATGTATTGACCCACACGAGGCCTCACACATCAGACAAGAATTTTCCTTGTGTCAACTGTAAAAAGGTTTTTAATCACAGAGGTCCCTTGTTGATTCATTTGAGATCACATACGGGAGAAAAGCCGTTTGCGTGTGAAGAATGTAAGAAAGTATTTAGTCTGAAGGGTAACTTGTTGCGTCACTTAAGAACACACACCCGAGAAAAACCCTATACGTGTGAAGAATGTAAGAAAGTATTTACTCAGAAAAGTACCTTGATGGATCACTTGAGAATACACACTGGAGAAAAGCCTTATGCGTGTGATGAATGTAAGAAAGTATTTAGTAAGAAGAATCACATGCTAATTCACTTGAGAACTCACACCGGGGAAAAACCCTATGCGTGTGAAAAATGTAAGAAAGAATTTAGTCAGAAGAGTAGCTTGACAAGTCACTTGAGAACACACACTGGAGAAAAGCCCTTCGCGTGTGAAGAATGTAAGAAAGTATTTAGTGCGAAAAATAACTTCTTGAAACACTTGAGAATACACAGGAGAAAACCCCTTTGCGTGTGAAGAATGTGTGGAAGTTTTTAGTCAGAAGGGTAACTCACTTGAATGAACACACCTGAGGTCTTTATGTTCATATTGGTCAAAATTTCTCATAAGAAATAATTCAAAACGATGCTTGTTTGATGACATAAGAACAAAAATAAAATAATTTCGATAATTTTTTTAGGGCAATTTTTATAATAAAAATATTTTCAGAACATTTTAAAAATTATATTTAAACTTAAGTACTTGAGTTGTCTGCGACTGCTCAATGTTAGCTACCAGACATACGATTCTAGGTAGTTAAAAACACGTCAGGTGTTAATTACAATTTTTAATACGAGAATACTGTTATGATACAATAATAGTATATACGGAGATGCGAGCGGCGGAGAAATAGCTACGGCGCATTGTACTGCTATCTGTTATGAGTGTATACTAGGCGAGGTTTTGAGGTCAGTGGGAGCCTTGTTTTGCATCCAGGTATTTGCAGGGTGCGTGCAGATAGACATCTACAAATACATATAATAAGCATTTGTGTATGCATTTAATTCAAACACAAAAATTCATACATATATCTCTTCATTCACGCCGTTCTTGGCACGGATATTTTCTTAAATATAAAAGGTTATTTATGTGCCAGTTTTCGTATCTAGTTTACCTTGGAGCTGTCTTGCACATCTTGCCATCCGAGATGTTCATAGACAATGGTAACCAGGTAGGTAGAATGGTGTTCGAGGACACATTCGACCGTGGCAGCTTCCAACGCGATTTATTCTACTTAATAGCATCCCCAGGGGTGCTGAGCCATGCTGCTCTGTCGCGGGGTATAACCACGAGTTCTCAATTGTACACAAAATGAAGCTAATATCACAAAATATGGGGAGATTAACACCATCTTACAAGATGGAGGAGGCGAAAGCGCCTATTTAGGACTCTAATCTTACTAGAATAAGGTGACGAAAATTATAAAGATGATATTAATTTTTTAATCTTTTTTATTTTACAAATACGGAACACAAAGTATAATAAACCAATACTAATCTAATTTATAATCAGACTTATAACAATTCAAGTTTTCGTGTTGTTCTAATTCTCGAAAAAGTGTTGTGCATAATGAGCGATCATTTACATTGGGTACTTGATATAATAAGTATTCAATAAATCATATTCTTGATAAAATTGTAAATTTCATTGTGTATACATATTATGAGAAAACATCTCTCTATTCAAAGAGTTTCTTACACGACACGCATAAATGGAATATGAATATTTGAGGTGGCCGATGAAACAATTCATCTCCGATGAGCGAGTAAGTAAGTAAGCATATAATTTTTTTACAGTTTTTTACATCTACAAAAGCACTGCGAACATAAAAACGGTTTCATAGTATGTATTAGTTTGAGTAAGTGTATGGCATCTTATGTTGTTTCCGATTACAGATATAGTTGCATTGTGACAGGAAAATTGTTTTTCGCCAGAGTGAGCAAACGTACGAGTAAAGACCCAAGGAGGAAAGAAACCATGGGCCTTTTAAGTTTTATTTTATATATGTTTATATCTACACTGCGAACACGAAAACGTTTTCCATTGAAAGTATGATTTTTGTGCAATCATTTGAACACTTGTAATTGCCTTCAATTCTGGCGAACTTTCAGGGGTGGTCCGAGGTATAGTCGTGTTTGCCAAAAGTTTCAAGAGACCTTAAAAAAAAAAAACATATTATTAAAATAGTCAAAATACCTACTATTTAATATTAATATTTAGTTTGACTTGCGAGCATCCTTATTTATAGTGCCGTAAACACTAGTAACATCAATATATAGCATTCATATTCAAACTCAGTTTATTAAATACCCTCATGGTTTCACATCAGTTACTGATGAGATCTTTGCTAACTTTTAACTGGCGAAATCACTCAGTGTCTGCATTCTGCCGGTATAAGAAACATTGTACATTTTTAAAGTTCTCTTCGATAAATTTGCCGAATAACAACCTGACATTTTTATTTATTGACCGAATACAGTCTTTTGATAATAATGTAATGATATAATCTTCTGATATTTATATACCTACACGCATTCTTCACTGCGTTAGTTATAAGTCTACAAAAATTTTGAAACATTTTGAAAATCGGAAATGCGGTACTTGTTCTGTACGTAGTATTTTAACATTTAAATACACATCTTCATTACGTATGGAGAGCGTTTTTTAAGTAAGTACCGTTGTTGGATATTTCTGGTTGCGATGTTGTGCATGCGCAATGGTTTCCTTCAATTGTTGACTCACCATATGCAACGTTAGACACATTCACATAGTGGCCATCTTGTAGTGAGTGGTTGAAATGTTTAAAACAATAGATCAGCCTGCCGACTGCGAGATACGGTCCGTGATTCGTTTCTTGAATGTACTATACATGAAACCAGCTGACATTCATCGCCAAGTGTGTTTTGTTTTGTCTTGATTTGGCGCCATGTGATTTTCATATTTTTCTTCATCTGAAGTGGTTCATTGGTGAACGTTTTATGACAACGATGAACTCAAAGACGGAGTAGAGACATGTTTTAAAAATGATGTTGTTTTTTTAATTATCCGGTACTTGCTTAAAAAACGCGCCTCATATGTATCTCAATTAATTTTATTTCCAATTAAAAGAAATGGTTTTCAAGGAAAGTGAGAAAAATATATTACCTACGCTTAGCGATGATCGTTATTCGCTGCATATTTTCTCCGATGAGCTTGCAGCTGAGCATTTTTAGAACGCCGAGCTTGAACTTCGGGTGTTGTCTGTCGAGCGCGGTTTCTAGCATGCGCCCGAGCATCGGCAGATCGTCGAGCTCGACCCTCTGATGATGTTTCTCGAGCGCGCTTTCTCGCTTGTGCATGAGCATTGGCCAAACGGCGAGCTTGAGCTTCTTGTTCCTGCTTCCTTCTTTCATCTTCGTCAAAAACGGCTTTTATATTCTTAATTAAGCGTTCTCTGTACCGTCTCATTCGTTCTCTTGCCTGTCGACGTTTTCTTTCTAAAGGATCCTCATCCATATTGTTAGAAGACATGACGTATCCTTGAAGAACTGCCGGAAATCACTTAACTAAACACTTAACAGTAACAAAAATAAAAGGAATTATCAAGTATAAGACATGCTTTTTAATTTTGTAAAATTTTTTAGAATTCGTTAAATTGTACTATTTTAGGAACTCTATAAAAATTAAGATAACATTTTAATTTTATTTACCTAATGAAAACTTTAAATCGAATAATTAAAAAGTATCTATTGCGCAACCCAATACTATAACCATTTCTCTCTTCTGTCTGGAGCTATTAACATTATTGTTATACAGCGACACATCACAGATACACCTTTTTGAGATATTAATATTATTTGAAGATTCGGTCCACGAGGTTGATTGCGGCAAACAAAATCAACAACTCAAAAAATGGTATTTCTGGAATCGCTTTCTAAGGACAAATTATCAAGAATATTTTTTCTTCAAAATAAATAGCTTTACCTATTCCTGAAGTTTGGACAACTAGCTACGAGACACCTGTATTGTGAGAGGATTTTACTTTATGAAGTAATATTCTTAAGACACCATATCCTTACCGGTGTGCTGGGTAGTCTTCCTAGTGTTCTCCAAGCAATCTTGCTTTACATCAGGAAGCGATATTATAATGTCAGTATGGAGGACTTCACCATCTTTAATTTCATCGACTCTCTCAACTGCAGACCCAGGTTCGGGTCGGTCGACATGAATATGCGGAATGACAAGATCGTTTTCCATTTTAACACAGACATTTTCAACGTCATCTCTCTCAGTTCTCGCCTCGAACTCTATCAACTTAGAGAAGGTAATGTCCATCGTTTCGTTTGCAGCGGAGAATGTTTCACCGCCGTCTGTTTCATCGTCGCTAAGCCCAGGATCAGGATTCACTAGAGGAACATCATATTCCATGGTTTTAGTACGTCCCGCGTTACAAGAACCCGAAATAATGTATTTATATCAAGATACACCAAACGCCAAACGGGTGGTGTCCATAGAGAAAAATAGTTGTATGAAAAATGAATTTACACGAACTCATAGATAAGAGAAATAATATATGTAAATACATAGATAAGAAATTTGAAACATTTTATTTTTGGCTTTGATATACAATAAAAAAGTTTGCTTTTTTAAAACAAAATTTGTTTTTAAATATGTCAAAAATAAAACACAATATTTATAAAAATTAATTACTACACAAAAAAAGTATTATATGTACAAATATGCCTGAAAACAATATATTCTTAGGAACAATTTCTCATGTCATTTGGATTGACCTATGTTTTTCTGATATTTCCAATTCTCAAGAAATTCTATATACATAAAGAAGAGTGTGTTGGTTTGTTTGTTTTATGTACAAATATACAGTTATATTCCAAGTTTAATGAAATTTTGCACACTTGACGTTTAGAATAAAAGAAAAAATGCTGTCTAAAACTGATTTAAAAAAAAAAAAAACTGCCATCCCCCTAATTGAAGCATCTCCACTCTCGTAATGTCCGGGTACTTCAGCTAGTATTATATATTAATGAGTTTATTAATTTTAAATAGGATTATCTACTTTTAAACGTTTTTGACTCGTAATATACTTCAAAAAGCTTTGATAAATCATGTATTAAGTTGAAACCATACGGAACATGTTTTGATTACAGAACATTTAGTATGTTTCGCGCGAGGTTTAAAATTACATTGCGTATTCAAATTTCTCCAATATATTTTTTGTTACAATCTTCGCAAGTTATTTGATATATTCTGCTTTTTTCTAAAATACTGATTCGTGTTTTAGAATTTAGAAGAGTTTTTCTAATTGTGCCGCACAGGATTGCGGCTCTGCTAAAAGTGAAAATGGCCTTCACTTCACAATTAATGGTTCTTGAATTGGTAGAGATCGAGTCCACGTGTCTTCGTAGTGTGGTTTTTGGCGGGTTAGAAATAACTGTCCCCGAAGAATAGGGTGCTTGCTGGGCACTAATTAGCTGATTTTTTTCAAAACTAGTTAGTAAATTTGTGGGCTATTGCCTCTTCTCAGCCATTTTTCACGGAACTGGAGAAGGACTTGAAGGAGGAGGGAAATGGGGAAGATTTTGTCAGCATCTGCATCGGGATTGTTGAGTCCTAGAGTGGCTATGGAGAAGTTTAGGATGAAAAATAGTTTGTTAATGAACCTAGTGGCCAAATCGAAGATGTTTTCTTATCCGAGGTGTGTTGGTGTCCCAGTGGATGATGAATGTGTAGCGATCATAATTCATATCCACCGCCATCTCAGTCAGCATCGACGATAGCGACAGCCTTTCCGGCTGCTGCTACAAGTCTGGCTCAAGCATTTTCACCCCCAAGCAGTCTCTCTAGTTTTATCGTTTCACAACGGTGGTCTTGCCGGCTCGCGCTCGCCGAGCAAGACCGCCAATTCGCTTCATTTCATTTCATGCACCTTCTACATCTTCATTAATTTCTTCATTGTTTTTATCATACTGTCATAATAAACATCAACACACGCCAAACAACATTTATTTCATTTAACCACCGTCCTAACCCCAAAAATGTATGAATAGTATTAGTATATTAGTAGTTCTGGAATATGACAAATTTTTTAATGAGAGTGGCCGTGGCCCAGATGGGCTGAGCGGATTAAGAATTTATAAAGTAGGAGTTTTGTGTTGATATGTAGTTTATTAAGGAGGCAGTTTAGGCCACATTTCGTTGCATTGGCTTGTCTTAGGGTGTTTGTCAGGTGATTTAGCCAATTTAGTTTACGGTCTAGTGTTAGTCCGAAATACTTGACGGAGGGGTGTCATTTTATGTCGGTTTGACGTGACCTTTGGGGTGTCGTCCGCGGTTAAATAACATGGCCGTGCTCTGATGCCAATTCGAACTAACACAGGAATTGATCGATTAGAACTTGTAGTCTTTATGTTATGACCGTGGAGTTGGTGAGAACTGTCGTGTCGTCGGCGTAGAGGGCGGTTTTGGAGTACCTTTAGTCATAGATAATAAGGAATTATACATTAATTATAAATTTTAATGTTGGTATATTCCCAACGATATCATATTATGATATTCCAACATTCACACGAATTGCTTAGACAGACGCCAGGAAGACGGTCCTCGTAGACAGTGTCAAACTTGTTTCGAGCGGCTTCTATCTTACGTATCATTTAATTTTTGACAACATTCGCAGAGAGCTCGCTGTTACCAGCGATGATTCACCGATTTTAGATTACTGTAATAACTCTGCCCCGCATACTCATCACATTACTTTTGGAAACGTATACATTCATCGCAATGGTTCATTATTAATAGAAGGTATATATTAATTGGCCTGGCTCGCCACATAATAGCCTTTCAAATGAAACCCTGTTCAGGATACCCTCACAATTAACATTGCTCAATTTTTATTTTATAGATCCGTTAGTATCGAATCTCCCAACGTTAAATTATTTAAAGTTACATTTAATAATTGTCTAATCACAAAGTTAACGATATGAGTATCTTAGATTGTCATATCTACTACTAACACTCATACGAGTCTAAACAAATGTATTCAAATAGAATAAAAACACGTTACATGTCTGAGATACGTGTATCATACCACCCCTGGATATATTATTGTTATCATACTGTCGTCAGTTCTAATTGCGTATTGCTAGTTGCCTATCGCATTTTACATGTAGCAAATTGCTTGTATGTCGAAAATTGTTATTTTATTAGAAAATAATATAAAAAATAAACAGATATATATACTCGTATTTATTTTATTCAAGGCATATTTGGCTCTTTTTGTTATCAATAACAAAGTTTTCAAATATTTATATCTCTAACCGCGAACATCATATAAATTGTTTAGAAATTTTCTAATGCGCTTCTTAATGAACTAATTTTTTTTTTAGAGACTTCATAGATGTTCAACATGGAAAATATATATTGGGTTGGTATCTACGATGGGACATAGATTCATGCACTAGGCAATGGCAGCTTAAAATGCAATTATTTTACTACGTACAGTCCCAAGGATGTTCAAGCCAGGCCGTCATGTCGTCGGATACGCGACAACAGCGTAGTAATAGAAGTCAATAGCTGATTCACATTTGGCAAACGTAAACGATGTCTTCTCGGCGTGAATAAAAATCAGTAAAATGAAAATGGTTTTTACAAATTGTGAGAAACCATGTGTATAGTTAAAGATGCTTTCCGATTACTTGTATAATTGCACTGTGAACATGAAAATGGTTTCTCGTCAAAGTGAGAAACAATATGTCTTCTTAAATTGCACTTACGATTACACGTATAAGTGCAATGTGAACATGAAAATGGTTTCTCTCCTGTGTGAGTAAGCATATGGTTTTTTATGCTAACTTTATGATTACATGTGTAGGTGCACAGTGAACATGAAAACGGTCTCTCCCCAGTATGAGAAACCATATGAATACTTAAGGATGCTTTCCGATTACACGTATAAGAGCACTGTGAACATGAAAAGGGTTTCTCTCTACTGTGAGTAAGCATATGGTTACTTAAGCTGCCTTTCTGATTACATGTATAAGTACACTGAGAACATGAAAACGGTTTCTCCCCAGTGTGAGTAAGCATATGGTTACGTAAGTTACCTCTCTGATTACACGTAAAAGTGCACTGTGAGCAAGAAAACGGCTTTGCTCCAGTGTGAGTAAACATATGGTTACTTAAGCTGCCTTTCTGATTACACGTATAAGTGCACTGTGAACACGAGAACAATTTCTTCCCGCTGTGAGAAACCATGTGAATAGTTAGGGATGCTTTTCGATTACAAGTGTAAGTGCACTGTGGACATGAAAATGGTTTCTCCCCAGTGTGAGTAAGAGTGTGGGTCATTAAGCTACTTTTCCGATTACACGTATACGAGCAATGTGAACATGAAAATGGTTTCACTACAGAGTGTGTAAGCAAATGGTTACTTAAGCTGCCTCTCTGATTACATGTGTAAGTGCACTGTGGGCAAGAAAACGGTTTCTCCCCAGTGTGAATACGCATGTGTTTTGTTAATATGCTTCTACTACTACAAGTATAAGAACACTGCGAACATGGATAAGTTTTTAGTCCACTGGATGTTGACGAATGTCTTTTCAAAAAATTTTTGGTCACGAACGTGGCCTCTAAGTCTTGGTCGTTTTCAGGCGTTTTCGGAGGCGCAGTTACGTTTTCCAAAATAGAACCTTGCGAACTTGATGTATCTGCAAAGAAATAAATTAAGTTATAAAATCTTTGTTATTCTACGCCTGGACCTGTCGACACATTGTCCTTTTGAATGTACATCGTCTATAGATGGCCTGCTTCGATTGTCTCTATTCTTCAAGAACTGTGCACTAAATAAAGACTTTCCACAAAATGTAGGAAAGGCGGCTTCTATAGATCATGTCACGGATTTAGGGGGACGTAGGGAATCAGCGGAATTGTGACAGTATGAGACAGGGGGGTTGAGTCATAATTTGACAAATTGTATCATTAGAGGGTTTAAAATTTCACGATAAACCTGTGACATCATTTATGGAAGCCGCAAAAAAAATTTCATACATTGTTATGCGCGTCATTCTGCTAGAAGAGATTGCATTAGTCTGGAGAAATTGGCGATCACGGGAAATGCACAAGAACGAAGAACGAGAGGCCAATCTCCAATAAGACCAATAGATATTGACTATTTCCGAGGTAAAGTTTTTTTATTCTACTCGTTTAATTAATTCAAATATTAATCAAAAAAAAAAGAAACAATTGTTTTATTTTTACATATGAGAAGTCGTGTAGACCTTGCACGAGACATGACCGAAGCCTCAATACACATCGCACCAAACATGGCCCAACATAGCGAAGAGTTGTGGCAACCAGTTCACATTATGAAGCAGAATGAAAATGACTACGAGCTTAGTCATGAGCATATCGACCGAGAAAGAAATTGAAACTGTATTGCTTCCCAACGGAACTTTTTAGCGAACTCAAGCTATTATTGATGCGGCTGCTGGACATGAACAGATCTCATGGCACTCGTGCCGGAACACAAGTGGATTTCACAGAACACAGAGCAGATTTTCAATCCTATCCCAACTCTCTTAGATAAATATAAAGTCAACCTATATTTTATATGATTTACACAAAATATCTCAAAGTTATAAGCTATAAACTCTAGACAAACTTATAAAAAGTTAACGATAAGATATGTCGAATAGTTTCTAATTAGTTTTCCATAGATGTACGAGGCACCCTCACAACAGACGCGGGTATTTAATGAATTATTAATCCGTCCAAAGAAGCCAACTCCCTACCGGTGTGCCTTTCTGGATCAGCCTTTCGGGAGCGTTCAGAGCATTCCATCTTTATATCTGGAAGCTCTATATCTACGTCAGTACAGCCGACTCCGCCGCCGTGTCCTTGATCGACTTTATCAGCTGCAGACCTTGGCTCAGGCTTAACGACGGGCAGATTCAAAATGGCAAGATCCTTTTCCATTTTAACCCAGACGTTTTCAAAGCCACTAAATTGGGATCCTTCCTCAGCGTCATTTCTCGCCTCGAATTCATCAGACAATTGTGGGAAAGTAATCTCCATCTTAATATTTGTATGAGAGAATAATATTTTATTGCCGTCCGCTTCATCGCCGCTAATTCTTGGTTTCGACTTGACAATAGGAACAGCATATTCCATGGTTTTAAAGTATAATATGTTCCACGTTTAAATAACCTCAAAATAAATATTAAGGTACGTAAGATAGATAACCATAGAGAAAATGCCACACCCTGTGGTACGCCCATATGTAAAAATTACAATATATCATTCTCGATCGACTCGTACTTACTACTAGGTAACATTTTAGCGAATAATATTTATTGTACATGTTACAGTTGATCTCTCGGTGGAATTTCCGCGTTAGACGTGCGAACTGGAATAACTTTAAGGATTCTCTGCAAGAGCAATTGCGGAACGTATACGAGGTAGATGAGAAGGAACCTGATCTTTTAGGTAGGAAATTTAATCAGGCAATTGTTTGGGCTGCGGACCATGCTCAAGGCAGGACTAAGCCTGGAAGGATAGCGAAAACCAGGTAGTGGACCGAAACGCTCACTGGTCTTCGCAGTAGATACAGACTCGTGTACCGTCGTTATGTGGAGGTGAGACAGGGCTTGGTAAATTCATCGGTGCAACAGTCTTTGACTACCGAATTACGTGTGGCTAGGTCTGCATATTCTAAAGCCATACGAGGTGCAAAAAGAGACCCCTGGCGAAACTGGGTATCCAAGGTTGGTAGATCCGACCCATGGCGAGTGTATGAGGTTATAGCTAATTCTGGTAAGGGTACAGCCAGACACTTATCTGGTATTCTTGTTCATAGCAGTTCTACCGTTGACCATACCACTAATCTTACTGGCTGCTTGAATAGACTCGTGCCTTTAGAGACGTATGAAAATGACACAGACCACTTTAGACAGATACGTTGGCTAGCATGGTTACCGACTGGTATAACCCGGTGGTTACCGAATCGGAGCATGATCACATATTTGTGGCGGCTCGGCGCGCATCGTCCAGATGTTCCTCGTTCTGTCATTTCTTGGTATTGCACCATCCCATGCGTACAAAGCGGAAACGTTTGAGGAAGGCCGGACTGCGCCGCCTGGCAGGCATGACACACGTGCACCACAGATGTGTACCAACACATGCAGCAGAGGAAGCTGTCGGCGAAACAATCGGCGCCCAGTACCTAAATCGACCGGACCGCAGATGCGCATCCCGACTCTCACCTTTCACTAATCGTGCATCGTTTTTTCATAACCTTTACATATTCTGTGTTGTTTCTTGCTCTCGGTGGCTTCTCCCCGATGAGAACAAACATGTTCGGATCAAAAATAGTTTTCACCAGAACACCAATCAACCTTCCCACATATTTAAGGACCTTGGGCCTGTGAAGGCGCCAGGTTTGCACAGGTTAAATGGCGTGATCACAAAAAATATATGGAAAAAATATATAGCCAAGGCTGAAGTTATCTATGTTTTCAATACTTGCCTAAAACAGGATATTTTTCCTGCTGAATGGAAAAAGGGACTATTATGCAAAACTCCTAAAGGTAACGATAAACCACGGCCTGATCCCGGTTTGTACCTCTATCACTCTTCTTCTAATCATTGCCAAAGTTTTAGAGAAGCTCATTCGCAATAGGTTGAACATTTCACTTTCACCAGCGTGTGACTGACAGTTCGGTTTTGTTTCCGGTAAATCTACTACATCGGCCATTAAATATCTATAGGAAAAATACGTCATTGGTATCTTCATGGACATCTCTGGTGCTTTCGACAATGCATTTTGGTTTATTATATTGATCCACTTAAAAAAACCGACAGTGCTCCACGTACCTCTTTAAGATCATTGAGCATTACCTAAGTGGTAGAACGGTTACCATTACGTACGGAGAAGTGTCAATCACACGTAAAACGAACATGGGTTGCCCCCAAGGCTCGGTAAACCTTTGAACCGCTTGGGTGCGAAAGTGCGGGTTCTTTAGGAGTTATAATTCGATTTATCGATGATTAATTGAACATGTATCATGCTCCCGATCGCTCTTCGGAACGATACCCGCACTCTTCGCGACTCATTCATCATATATTGCGCTTTAATTAGTACCATGGTTATAGGAAGATACGGGTAAATATAAACACACGGAAGATACACCAGTTAGACATTTATTAATTATACATTTACACTAATGGGCAGGTGGAAATACTTATAACTAACTTAATCTATAAGTATTTCTATCTCAGATTATTTTGTGATTTTCCTCCGGATCTTCTTCTGGAGACCTAGTCTCAGGCCGGCGGAGTGATGCCGCTAGCACCCGGCGTAGGCGGATACCTGCTGACTGCTCCCATGCTGGGTCCGCAGGTGCTCCGGCGACAGGCTATCAGGCTGGTTGCTCGGAACGGGTGTGGCGGCTGCTCTTGGGTAGATTGCGGTGAACCATGGCTGTCTATCCTCCGTTTGTTGTTTTGTCTTTTAATTTTCTGGTCTTAAATGTATCTTTTACTTTTCTGGTCGGGGAAAATGAGGGTGTTTGTGATGGCGGCTGTGCGGTTCCGTTTTGTCACTGTGACAGATGGAATTGCACAGCTGCCTATTAGCATTAAAATATACCAACCAGGTGTCAAATGAGAAAGACTATATAGGAGCTTTTGCTTATAAACCGTCCTGGTAAGCGGGGGGTCCACCCTATCCTCCGATTCTCTGTTACTCGGACTTCTGGTGTTGACTGTCTGTATTTTAGACTGCGCGTTTTTAACTTGCCTCTGGTATTCAACTGCGTACCTTAACTTCCAAATCTTGTATTAACTTCCAAATCTTGTATTCAACTCTCCTGATCTTAATTGCGCGTTTTCAACTGGTGTCTTCAACTCTTAACCACTCGCTCCTCCTTCGACTTTCGAGGTCGAGCTCCCACTTTCAACTCTTACTCATAACTTCTGTCGGTTCAAGGTCAGTTCGTCCTCACAGGATTGTCGATGCCTCATTGGTCGTCAAGCCTCCGCTTGTAGGCCTAATTTTCGGTCCTGCCCACTTTATTCATAATTAATTACTGTTCGCTTTATTATATAATAACTTAACGACGTCACTGTTTATTTAAAATCCCCACAATAATCCATCGACCTACATAAAACTACGAATAACTTATATTCTATACATTTTCTTTAATTTACATATTAAGCCCACCCGTTACCAGAAATATTACATTTAATTACGCATTGAATTTTCTTTTATTAGACACGCGAGGAAATTTTTTATTATAATTAGGTACATATGGGGTCCGGTCGTTTCTTTATTCAGCCTTACATTATACACACTTATACCTATTACTTATTTTTCCTACCTGCCTAGTTATAATTACACATCATCATTATCATTTACAGTGAAATCTCCTTGCCTCTCTTCTATCTTACTCATCCAAATTATTTCGGTTATCGCTAGTAGATTATTAGATTGCCGCCGAAGCGTTGCTACATCGGCATGCTTTGATTAGACCTAATACGCGATCATTCAGAGACTTTCTCAAATTGCTTTTGTCGTATGGAACGAACAATTGCTGACGACATAATCCGATTTACGCACCACATAGGGTGCATGAAGGTGGGAGATGTAAATCCCAATACATCGACTCATGAGTATACGCTTTGTCCTCTCTGCTTACCCCTATAGTCAGTTACCGCTTCATGGTGGCCATTACGCATGTTCCGGCCCTTATTCAACAAAAGAGCTACTTTCTTACCTAGTTAATTATTTACGCTGGGGTGACAATAGACCCGCAACCTAATGGCTTTTTTTGGTGCGGTCATTGTCAACCTAACTTGATTTATTGACCGGCGAGGATATATTATTATGTCATTAAACCTCTCCCGAGTGCGATATTTCTCGAAACAATTTATTCTTAGACAAAAGGCAACCGATTGACTTGATCTTGGGAAATGCGTTGGTTTCTCTCCCCAGTTATATTATATGTCATCTCGAACATACTGCATCGAGTATTGCGTATGATCGTCGCCTAGTAACTACGGAAGAGATAAATCTCCCAGATAAATGGCCGAGGTAAATCAATGGCTTTCTAATGATAGAAGAAACGGTTCCCGTGAGACGCGGATCCCCGCGAAATTGACTCACATTGACTTCCAGTATTTGCGGGTGTCAAATTAACAATTGGTCGGTCTGAATCAAAATAGGCTCGCGACACAAATTATCGCTGGTGTATACCACCTTTGACTAAGAATAGCATGAAAAATATCAATTTTATATATTTAAACATTGACCATCGGAATATATCTACAAGACCAAAATCGTTTCCAAGCCTGCGAAGTCTTTGTGCGGGTGCATTACTATAAAAAATTGTATATGACACATTTGCATGGAACAGCGCCAACGACCTGGTACTTCGCATGAGAACGTGCTATAAATGTTTGATTTTGTACTGGAATGGCCCAATGAGGTTGGCGTTATGACTGCAACGCTATACAATAATTTAAAAATAAATACCTTTATTCTGCCGACACAGGTTTCTGAAAATATTAATATAATATAAATATTTGTGACTAATAAAATTAATTGTTAGTTCATAAGTTTATTGGTTCGTAGATATCTTTTTTGTTTCTTAATTTTGCGTCAAACGGGAGGATGTGAGGCAGGCATGATGTCATTGTATATTTTCTTGTCACCTAAACATTGATTGTTGTCTAAGAAGGAGAGTTATGCTTTGAGTATAAAGAAGTTATGTCATGCTTAGTTAATTTGTATTTTTATTAATTAATCGACACTCTCTGGCAGCCTTCTGGAATTAATATGAAAATGAGACTCACGTCAAATCGATACCATATATCCACATCGCTCCCTTTGACTGAGGATCGCGATCTTCACGAACTTCCGTCCTCTTGACTATGATCTTTCACCTTTCTCGGCATCCTGTAGATTTCAGGGCTGTCACCAGAGATGTGGCTATTGCCTTTTCCTATTCGTCCTTCGTTGTGGCCCACCGCAACAAGCTTCTCCGAACTTCCCTTTTCGCAAGATACCCAAAAAATTTAAGGATCATCTTAGGGAAATGATTGATACCATGCGCATGAGTTTTGTACAGGTACATCATGTCGGTATCTATTATTGCCCGTGCGAGTGTTGGTTTGCCGTTTTTTCTGCGAGTATCAATTGCAGCCGGCCTCCATTAGATAAGGACATACAAATCCGCGGTAGTTAATTGTTTTGGCTCGTGAAAACAGTACGTGGAGTCAGCTGTGCGCATCCGGACCATATCAGAGTACAAAGACGAACAATACAATTCACGACGAGCCATGAAACAAGCATCTTTAAGATCAGGTTAGTGGTGACATTTGTGTTTGCACTGACTTTCATATTATCAATAGAAAACCCAGGGAACAACAAGCTATCTAAGGGATTCCAGATAAAAC
This sequence comes from Eubasilissa splendida, assembly GCA_031772225.1. Classification (NCBI taxonomy): domain Eukaryota; kingdom Metazoa; phylum Arthropoda; class Insecta; order Trichoptera; family Phryganeidae; genus Eubasilissa; species Eubasilissa splendida. The sequence continues at coordinate 16,711,337 of CM062869.1, read as the reverse complement.
ATACCTATGTACATGAAAACGGTTTCCCCGTAGTGTGAGGGATGGTACTTAGGATGTTTTATCGACTATTCGCATATTTGCACTGAGAAATGAAAATGGTTTCTTGCCACTGTGAGTTAGCTTATGGCTTCTTAGGCTACTTTTACGATAACACGAGTAAGTGCACTGTAGACATGAAAATAGTTTCTTCCCAGTGTGAGTAAATATATGTCTGCGTAAGCTGTTTTTCCAATTGCACGTATAAGTACACTGTGGACATGAAATCCGTTTAGCCGCAGTGTGAGTAAACATATGACTAATTAAGGATGCCTTCCGACTACACTTATAAATGCACTGTGAACATGAAAACGGTTTCGCCCCAGTATGAGTAAGTGTATGATTATTTAAGTTGCCTTTCTGATTACAAGTATAACTGCAATGTGAACATGAATACGGTTTTTCCCCAGTATGGATAAGCGTATGGGTTCTTAACATGCTTTTACGATTGCACGTGTAAGAGCAATGTGAACATGAAAACCGTTTCTCCCCAGTGTGAGTGAGCATATGATTATTTAAGTTGCTTTTCTGATTACAGGTATAACTGCAATGTGAACATGCAAACGGTTTCTCCCCAGTATGAGTAAGCATATGGGGTTTTAAGATGCTTTTACGATTGCACGTGTAAGGGCAATGTGAACATGAAAACGGTTTCTCCACAGTGTGAGTGAGCATATGATTATTGAAATTGCTTTTCTGATTACTGGTATAACTGCATTGTGAACATGCAAACGGTTTCTCCCCAGTATGTGTAAGCATATGGGTTTTTAAGATGCTATTACGATTGCACGTGTAAGTGCACTGTGAACATGAAAACAGTTTCATCCCAGTGTGAGCGAGCATTTGAGGTCTAAAGCTGCTTTTTCGATTAAGCGTAGTTGGATTTGCCAAAACAGTATCTTGTAGGCTCAAGGGACCTGTAAATAAACAAATAATTTATATAATACAACCCTTGAAAAATTTATGACTATAAAAGACATTTAACCTTGAGATATGGGTCGGAAATTGTATATTGTGGTGGCGGGTGCACCGAACAGTTTACCGCCCTATTTTGCCGTGTAATATGGAAACGAATATATTTCATTTTGTTTATACAATTGTAATTTTATATTTTTAGTTATTCAATTCTGTAATTTGGGTTGAGATTAAAATTGTAGATTTTGACTAGTGCTTGGCAATAATCCCCAAATCAGGTACTAAACTCAACTGGACCAGCTGTCCAGTGACGAACCATTATATATATGGGTATACAAAGTTGACCTCACCGCCAACGTTCGCATTTTTGCGTGCCTTGTGCCTCCTGACCCTCTCAGCCACTGACAATGGTTTATAACTCGTGAAATGCTCTTTCCAATCCTATGCGTCTTATATATTTCATATAAGCTTTTGCGCAAGGATGTGCCGACATTGTGAATTTTTGTTTTCTTGTTTTAAAATTTTCACTAACTAAAACTTATCAACTGTTTTAGATTGTATTTGAATCGCACAGATCTATTGTTTTAAACCAAAATCAGCGCCCTACAGATGCTCAGAGCCTCGAGTTGTACTGATTGGAAATTTACGCGGACGTCTAAATGGCCGCTGTGGGTCGAGCCCCGCCCCTGCGCAATAAGCGGCGGTGGCTCGATATTTTGGGGGAACGGAACTATTCATGAATGATGCCGGTTAGTATATAGCAAAATCATTACAATTGGACATGTAGTTTTGGAGTTATTCAATGGTTTTGTATCGTCAAGCAAATGTTAAATCAAGATTTCTGAAGTGTACTGTGTTCTCAGTACATATTCAAGACAAATTCTTGTCTGTATTCGCCAATTATGTCGTTATAATGTCAAAGTTATTTCATCACGTATATGAAGAAATAATTCTGAATATTTTTATTCGTTGTGCTGGGAGTCATCTTCTAACATATAAAGTCACAAGTGCACGAACTGATAATCCAAAGAAACCATATCCTTACCGGTGTTCTGGTCAGATTTCATGGAATATTCCAAGCACTCCTGCTCCATATCAGGGAGCGATACATTTACTTCCGTGTAGAGGACTTTACCGTCTTCTCCTTCATTGCGGCTCTCAGGCGATGAGCCTGGTTCAGGCTTGACGACAGGGCGATGCGTTATTGTAACGTCATTTTCCGCTTTAACACAGGTATTGTTAAAACCTTGAGGGTTAAACTCCATTTTTATATTTGTGTCGGGGAAAAATGTTTCAACGCCGTCTCTTTCATCGCCGCTCAGCCCCGGTTCAGGCTTGACTAGACGAACAACATACTCCATGCTTTTAATACGCAGCACGTTCCACGGCTTAATATCCTCAAAATAAAATATTTTTATAGAACATCAATAATCTGATAATGGATAACCATAGAGAAAATGACCTCGCCCTGTGTGCCTAGCTGTGAAAATTATAATATATTATTCTCAATCGACTCTTATTTGCTAAGTTGAATTGTCATTTTAGAAAATAATTATTTCTGTAAATATATTGTTTTACCATCCGTGTCGCGTCTCGGCAACCTGCAGATATTAGTGCTATCACCAGAGAAGTGTCTCCTGCTTTATCCGTTTGGTGGTTTCAATGGGTGGGGGATCTTCCTTTTCACCCGTCGATGTAACCCACCACAATAAATTTCTCCAAGCTACATATCTTCATTTCTCGCATGATGTCCAAGAATTGACGGATTCTCCTCAGGCAAATTGGTTGAGTTGTTAAGAGTCTGTTCTTAATTTTCAATTTCCGCAGAATGGAGACATTCGTGCTTCTCGCCGTCCATAGTACGTGCATTTTGTCTCCAGCACCACACCCCAAAGGAATAAATCCTTCTTCTCATCAAATCAGGGTCCTTGATTCTACACCATATGAAATGCATCAGACACTGTTTAAGACTGACCTTAGTTGTTTTGGAAATCTTTGTATATTTTAACAAATCTCGACAGACCTTTTTTATATCGTTTACAGATTACGTAAGAGTTGATTTCGCCGTCAATAAATTTAACTCTTATAGCCTGGTGAATCATCATAGAACATAAAAAGCAATGGTGAGTTAGTATAGATTCGCCGTATACTTTTTGATATTAACATGTATAATATTCGTAGGGTTAAACCAGGATTATTGGCTGACGTTGTCGTGGCTCTCGTTGAATAGCGTGCCAATTTTGAGGATAAGATTAAATGCACATTTTTGAATTAGGATGCCATGAATTTATTAATATTTTAGACATATACTATATGTACAATTGTTTATAAAAAAATATACATCTACTGAAGTTAATAAATAAACTATTATAATCATATTTCTGGTTGAGAATAATTGTTCCATATTTGTAATGTGAGCTATAACGGATGAACCTGTCTCCTTCAATAGAGATATCGGTTTAATTAAGGATTGAAAATCTCTTACATTATCAATAGAATAGGTATGTTTGAATGTTCGTTTTGTTACACATGTGAATATAAAATACTTGTTTTTTAATTCTATTCGTTTAGTTTACTTGAGACGCATTTCGCCTTGCAAGGGCATTACCAATCTAACAATTTAACTCAACAACTTGAATTTATAACTATAATGAGGGACAGCTATACTAATTTTTACTTCAGAAAGGTCCACTGGGAAAGATTGCATGGTAACCATGTTATATTCTGTTATTTGAGGAGGCGTATTTATGCACTCCATAGTGATCCAGGGAGACTCAAAGCACACTGCTTTGTCATCGGTTTCCCCACAAAAATTAAATTAAACTATTTTATTCAAAAATTTACTTGCAAACCGAATTCATAAAATTGTTTGCAATTTGTAGGGTTGAAATCCTTTTAAAAAGCCCAAAAAACGTAAGATGGTGATAAATGACGACGCATGGTTCCAAATTGCAAAAGGAAAACAAAGAAGCTCAGGACCTGAATACATAAAGGGGAAGTCGTATATTTGGACATGAACTATAATGACTCTTTTGTGATAGTGGAAAACTGAAGGTGATCTATCTTGATCGTAGGTGCTTTTTCATATGGGATCTCAAGTTTCCTTTCGTAATACATTTATATTCGCATTCTGAACAAGCAAACGGTTTCTCCCCGGTGTGAGTAAGCGTATGTTTGCTTAAGTCGCATTTCTGATAACATGTGTAAGTGCACTGCGAACATGAAAACGGTTTCTCCCCAGTGTGAGTAAACATATGCCTTCTTAAGTTTCCTTTTAGATAACAAGAATAAGTGCACTGTGAACATGAAAACGGTTTCTCTCCAGCGTGAGTAAGCATATGGTTACTTAAGTAGCCTTTATGATTACATGTATAAGTGCACTGTGAACATGAAAACGGTTTCTCCCTAGTGTGGGTAAACATATGCTTACTTAAGGCGGCTTTCTGATTACACGTATAGGTGCACTGTGAACATGAAAACTGTTTCTTTTCGGTATGTATAAACATGTGATTCCTTAAGTTGCCTTTCCGATTAGACTTATAAGCGCAGTGTGAACATGAAAACGGTTTCTCCCTAGTGTGAGTAAACATATGGTTATTTAAGGTGGCTTTCTGATTACACGTATATGAGCACTGTGGACACGAATATGGTTTCTCCCCAGTGTGAATACGTATATGCCGTCTTAAGTAGCATTTCTGATTACAGGTATAAGTGCACTGTGAACATGAAAATGATTTCGTTCCAGTGTGAATAAGCATATGTTTTCTTAAGTGGATTTTCTGATTACAACAATAAGTGCACTGTGTACATGAAAATGGTTTCTCCCCAGTGTGAGTAAGCATGTGAGTTTTTAAGCTGTTTTTACGATAACTCGTGTAAGTGCATTGTGAACATAAAAACGATTTCTTCGTAACGCGACTAAGCATTTTCTTTGTTAGACTGGCCTTCTGATTACGCGTATAAGTAGTCTGTGAACATGAAAACCGTTTCGTTCCAGTATTAGACAGCATTCCGATTTTTAACATGGATTTGTTATGTGTAGTTGTGTTTGCCAAAACTGAATCTTGTAGCCTTAAGATATCTGCAAAGAAATAATTTATTTGTACTGTAAAATTATTAAAATATACATAACGATAGATGCAGATCTAACTTAGTGAAATATGAATGAATTTACATTTTAGGGATTTAAGATTTCGTTTACAAGGGAAATAACATTTCAACTGTTTTGCTCAGCGGCACAATTTTTTGTTATTTGTTCGAGGTATTCGACACGGTTGATCGTTGGGAGTAATATCAACAAATAAAATAAAATTAATCCAAGGAATTAAAAAATCGGTCGCAGTTAAGTCAGTAACTCTTCGTAGCCGTGCAGTAAGCACAGGTCTACCGCTCGGTTCAGCATTGACGCCCATATGTATTGTCTCTCTGACGAAGCTTGAGCTAAGCGAATCCGGTTGGCTTTTAATAAAATTCGTGGCTTTATACAAAGTGATTGTGTTTTATTCAATCTAATATGTCAAACAACAAATAGATTGCTTTCTATGAAAACATAAAAAAAAAAATTTAATGTACTAGCGAGTTGAACTAATCGAAAAAAAACATACAATATTCTGCTTTGGTCTATTATCTGCATTGCTTTGTATTTTAAGTTAACACATTGTGTACTTATAGTTTAATAAGCGTGACTTTTGCGTTATATGTCATAAACATTGTACTACACACACGTTGGGTTATTGTCACTACTATAATTTCGAGAGACGCAGTCCCTCTTATCATCAAATGATAACAAAACTAAATACAATGTTGTAATGATGTTGTTAATTAGTATTTTCTCCGAATTTAAATTCTTTTTCAACGTATATGTAGTAACATGTGTGTGTAGTACAAGTTTATGATCCATGTCAATTAATGATCTGAATTGAGTTATTTATTCGATATCAACTTACTACCGGTGTGTTGGTCATCCTTCCTGGATAACTCCGAGCACTCCTGCTTTATATCAGGGAGCGATATATCTACATCAGTGTTGTGTACTGCGCTATCCTCAGAGTCGCTCTCAGGTGGAGACTCCGGTTCAGGCTTGATGACAGGAGAATGCAAAACGGAAAGATCATTTTCCATTTTAACATAGACATTTTCAATACATGCGGATTGAGAACCTACCCCAGAGTCAGTTCTCGTCACAAACGCTTCAGGCGATTGCGGGAAGGTAATCTTTACTTTTGTATCGGAGAAAAGTGTTTCACCGCCGTCTGCTTCATCGCCGCTATACTCCGGCTCAGCTTTGACTAGAGGGATAGTATATTCCATGGTTTTAATTTCGTAAAACGTTACACGTTAATTAAATAACCTCAAAACATTTATTTAGTGACGCCTGATGGCGGATAACCATAGATAAAATTGCCACACCCTGCGTGCTCGTTGTGAAAATTATGGTATATTATTTTCGCTGGTCTCCTACTTACTAACAAGTTGAACGTTTTAGTGAATAACTGAATCACTTATTATTAAAATATGAAACATATCATATTATTTTCTTTAAACCAAGCTCTAACATTTGACATTAACGTAATTGCTATCAAATACATATACAATTATATGTATATGATAAAAATATAAATATATAATTAAATGGTATAATAATGGTGTATAATTAATTCAAAAAGAAGAGAATTCAGTGAAAAAAAATTGGCTTTAGATTAAATGACATGATTATGTGAACACTTGCATTATATGTGAGTTCAATGTATAATTATTATGGTATTTGAATATTATAATGATTTACCTGGATCAGAAAATATTCTACAATTGTCGTAGTAGACTTATAGGGTATACATTTTTGTTACGAAATAGCAAGAGTCCATTAACATTGGTCACATCTAAAGCCCATCCATGAGGGTGTCCCAATAAACAAGAAAATAATATGAGATCTGTTTGCACTTATTTTTTTTACAATGAAATAATCAAAGTGAAGAAAGACAAGAAATTTATGTTGAAAAGTATTTATTAATATTACTTAAACTGGATAACATACAAAATTCCTGCTTTCAAAACACGGCCATCACCCAGTCAATTTAATTATTGAGAAAATATCTTAAAATATTCATGAAGTGTTTACGTATCGCTCATAAAAACGCACTACGTACGACTTGGTACATCGGATACGAATCGGTACGTGAGGTAAAAGTACTCACGACTCAAAATAGCGTCATTCATGCTCACCAAGTAACCCAGTAGCGCCACGTAAAATAATGAGAATAATTGATGAACAAAAACTACCTACAGATTGATTTATACGTGGAACGCAGCAGTGACCGCGTGACCCTTTTCAAGGTGATTTTTGCCATTTCTACGCGACCTGTGACAAGGGTCGCCATAATTAACAAGCATTGATACGGGACGTTTAAGTGCTAAATAAATAAAACATGAAAAAAGTTCGTCTTTTTATTTTTTATAAATGTCTAATTTTTGGTGTTTCATTTTTAAAATGACACTTCCTCTTTGGTATTTTCATTTCAGGTACAAAATTGGGGTTACCTAAAAAAAAATATTAATAATAATATAATAAATAATAGAATCGTGCGAAACAAATTAGCATTCACCGAGCACTGACAGTTGACACTGACTGAGATCCGGCTCTCTCACACAGCGTTTAGGGAGAAAACGGGACAAATAGTAATACGGGACTAATAATTTCCACACATAATTGATCATTAGGGAGGCGAAGGGGCTGGGTATAATTTTTAATATTGGAGGTGTCAATTTGCGAGAATAGTAAAAGTTACATTATTGCTTTTTATTAAATACTCCATGTAACATATTTATATGTATGTGGAAGTCTGCAACACCGCCGACGGCCCCTGAACGCATCTGGGTGTAAAACAGGGCTCCCATCAACGTCAAAAACAAGCCTGGTAGGTACTGACCCCAGTAGGTGCCAACACAACGCGCTCGCAGTCATCCACGAGATCAATCCTTGCGCCCCACTTCACTCACGATTTTCTCTCTGACGTGATTATTAACCCTTCACAAACCACGCTGTAATACAGGTCTACCGCCACAATTAAACCTGTAATATTTCGGTAAATACAGGCAACATAAAATTCACATTTTAATTAATCCTAAAGAGATGTTACGCTTAGGAATGACTAGTGATATATCAATTATAAAGGGAATCCTATAAAAATGATTATTTTTGTATTAAATCCGTTGTCAAAAATACCGTTTGTGGAAGACTAAAAGAGATCATACATTTATTTCACAGTGAAAAGAATAAAAAACATACGAATATAATTGACTAATTCTTACTAATTAAATTCAGGGAGATAAGAAGGAAAGTTGTATTGTATAGAACTTGATAAATGCTCCGAAGTTTTTCACATTTAATGCTCAATAAATAGATAAAATTTATAGCAAAAACCATTTAAGCCAATATAAGCATTTTGTCTCATAAAAAAATGCTAAAAAAACTTTAATTTCTTATGATAACACGAGTTGACAGCATGGCTGCGTAGGGGTATTTTAAATCACAGTATGGTGAGGGTTAAAAAACCCTTCATATTTTTACTGCATTACTTTTATTTGTAACTGTGCTCGAATCTCAATAAACTGATGACAACGGTAAGTAGTCTTTATTGTCTACACTGCTCTGGCCACACACAAACGGTCAAACGGAAATGCGAGTGAATAAGTGAAATATATTGGGGAACTCATCCAATCACGCGATAATAAAAAACTTCTGATATCTCGACCATCTATCTCAAACCAAATTACTACTTTCATCCAATTTCAGAGACTTCGTGAGTGTATATCGTGTTCGACCTTTGTCGAAATACTTTGATAATTCTATATACAATCCACTGCGTCCAGAGACGATCGGGAGACTCAGGAGATGCGGAATTCAGTGAGTTTTTGTTTACCTTCCTGACCTGTGCTTTTTGGCACCTAAATGACGATTGCAACAAATTTCTTCAAGAGTATACATTTATCGTCGATAACCTTTGAATATGCTTTTATTGACTTAGTATATTTTAATAATAACTGTTGTTAAATATCACATCTAACGTTGTATGAGAGCAAATATTAAAAACAATTATAAATTATTAAGTCGTTGAAAATCCAAGTATTCCCAGCTACCTTTTTTTTCTACACTAGGTTTATTGGTAAGGCGCTGGCTTAGCTTAAATTACGAAAATAAAAACATTTAAAAAAAAACCATTTTATTGAAATAAAAATGAATATAAATCAATAAATTGAATGAGAATAGAGACATGAAAATGGTTTCTCTCCAGTGTGAGTAAGCATATGCCTTCGTACGCTACCTTTCTGAATACAAGTATAAGTGCAATGTGAACATGAAAACGGTTTCACCCTAGTGTCAGTAAGTATATGGGTTCTTAAGATGCTTTCACCATAACACGTATAAGTGCAATGTGGACATGAAAATCGTATTTCTTCAGTCCGAGTTCTTAAGCTGCTTTTCGGATTACACGTAGTCGGGTTTGTCAAAACAGTATATTGTAAGTTTAAGAGATCTGTAAATAAATAAATAATTTATAATTTAAAATTATTAAATAAATCGTAATAGTAATGGTAGACATAAATACATAAAATACGTCTTCTTATTAGTGCTTCGCATATTAAGGATTTGAGGTCTATCGCTTAATCATAAAAAATCGCCAACTATCCCTGAACGTTTCTTGGGCGTAAAACAAAGCTTCGGTTTCAAGCTCCGTTAACTACTTTCGTGTAACTTAATTGGTCGGTCTAATTTCTCCATATTTCTGTAAACTGTAGTTTTTCAAGTAGTATTTCTCGTCTCCAATCTTTAATCTAGCCACATACGCTTTAACAATATACTCCGCGATTATAGTCATACAAACACGTGAGAGAATAGGTGGTTTTTGGAGTACTCTTCACTCATGCTATAGTATAGCTGTCCTTTTGATATTCCGGCCACATTTAAACATATACTCTATGCATATACTTCTTTACAACGTCGCCATACTCATCATAGTTTTAAATGTTGCCGATTAGAGAAATAACAATTGAATCGATATTTATGTCCCATTTCATGATCACAGTGTTCCGTATTCGTAAAACACAATTTTAGCAGGTTTTTAATATTTCTTCCTCGTCCTATTTTCCTAATGCTTGTTAGTTTGAATTGGAAGCCTGACGCCATCGGGCGTTACTGGATCAATATCGTTTTGTTTGATCTTGACAACGGCGATTACCATTCGCGTTGTGGACCAAATCATCTCCAGTGCGATTGAGCACTGTATATTGTGATCATATTGTTTGCTGTTTACGTGTGCCGTGATTGAATTAAATTACCGGAAAATTGCTCGTCAGGAAAGTTGCTCACCGCCAGATATTAATTTCAAATTTTATATTATACATTGGGTTTTGAAATTTTATATTATAATTATACAATAATACTATTTACCTATGAATCTAACCTAACCAACAATTAGCGTTGTGTGGCGAGCAATTGTGGGCGAGTAATTGTCTACGAACAATTTTCCGCACACCTCATTTGGGAGCGGAGATCGTCGACAATTCTCGTGCATTCAGTTTGTGATTTCGGCGGCTACCTACTGCAGGAACTTCGAAGGCGTCATATACTTGAGGTAAGGCGAGTATTCCTTCTAAATTCCGGTTCCTCAAGATCGCTGGTCCTTCGAAAAAACCCCTTTCCCCTCATCAACCTTGTCCTATATCCGTCTCCCGATATTCCTTCCTCACCCTGCGGTAATTTCGATTTACAACCGGAATTATCGTAATCCATTCCACGGGACGTGCAACTCAAATACAGCATTCGAAAGTACCTGAGTGAACTGATTTCGATTAACATTATAGAGTATTCAAATGTAGTTTTCTTATGGCCCGATTTCACAACAATTCCTCCCGACCTGTATCTCTTAATAACTATTTTGAAATATTTGTTCGAAGTATACGACAAGGTTGTTCGCAGCCTACTGAAAATAATTATAATATATTAACGTGTTAAAAAAATTGTTATTGTGCGCTTACTCAATAATTGAAAACCTATTTGTAGCCTCGTAATACTAGAGGTGCACATTAACAGATCTTTGTAATTCTTCTGCCGGAAAAGAAGCGGCACAACCTCAGCAGAAAATTATGCAATTCGTTTTATCTATATTTATATGATTCATATATATAAATCTAATTCGAATCCAATGTGGAACATCTGTTAGATCGATGCGGCAAAAACTCTCAAATGATGCGCTCTGGCATCGTGAACATATTCTGACTGGAATTTCCAGGAAAACGTGACTATTTTCAGATCGCAACATTATTTCCATCATGAGTGCTCTAAAATATCGATTTAACTGTCAAAAAATATAAAAAATGGGCCATATTGTTTTTTGTATTTTGCAAGAGCGTTAATATGAATGTGTTGAGATTCGCTTTGACTACGAGACAATAATCCAAATTTCGGTAGTAAAGCTAGATATTTATATACGGCCAATAACCGCTTTGTCTTTATCTTGACAATGAATATTATTATAATTATAATTGTACCATGAACTAAAATGAAAAAAAAAAAGTTTTAATGTCAACAATGTCTTCATACGTATAAATAAATAACTTTTGTCACATTTTTCATTCTCCATAGATCCACGAATCATATCTTAACTAAATGCGTGTATTTTACTTTACAAATGAATAATCTAAGGAAACCAACAACCTACCGCTAGGTTGATCGGCCATTCTTGAGTGCTTCAAGAATTCCTGCTTTATATTTATATTAGTGCCAAGGACTTTGCTGTCTTCTCCTTTGACCTTTTCAGCAGGTTTAGGCTTAACGTCAGGTAGATTCGAAATGGCAAGATCGTTTTCCATTTTGACACACATATATTTTCAAAGCCTGTGCAGTGAGAACTTTCTTTAGCGCCAGGCAATTGTGGAATAGTAATCTTAATTTTTATATTTTTGTCGGAGAATAGTATTTCACCTCTGTCTGCTTCATCGTCGCTAACTTTGGGCTCAAGCCTACCGGTGCACTGGTCGGTGTTTCTGGAGAACTCCAAGCATTCCTGCTTTATATCAGGGTGAGATATATCTATATCAGTGTAGAGGAATCGGTCGCCTTCTCCTTCAACGCCGCCATCAGCTGGAGACCTTTGTTCAGTAATCTCCATCTTACTATTTGTATAAGAAAACAATGTGTTATCGCCGCTGAGCTCCTGTTCCGGAACGGCATATTCCATGGTTTTACTACGATATACGTTCCACATCTTAATCAAGAGATGCCAGTTAACCATAGAGAAAAATGCAATGTGCGTATGCCCAGATGAGAAAATTAAATATATTATCCTCGATCGACTCCTACTTACTAACATGTAAATAAATTATTCTTACAGAATATAATTGCTTACTATTAGTCTAATAGGTAAATCTTGCAGCTAACGCAATTGATTTATTAGTCATAATAAAACTAGCTTAGCTGTGTTAGTTCAGTCGCAGAATAAAATATCAGTTTTATATTATAATAGGATAAGGTGAGGACAAAGAAGACCGACTAGTTCATTTTAGAAAACACTCAATGTTATCTTCATATTTATAAAGTATCTACGATAAACAGAGTAAAATAAAGTCGGAAGATACACTATGCAAACAAAATATTAGCGCAACATAATCACATTCACTCAGGAACAAAAACAATTCAATGATCTTTCTATAGAAATTAGAACTACTTCCCATTTAGAATTTCACATAAGTACCAATGTATGTATCAAAACTCGTAGGTATGGTAAATATGAAATGTTAACACTAACAAATAATTCTTCAACATGTATGTAGCTTTAAATAAATGTATTTATGAAAATATAACACATTTATATAAATTCTGTTTCATTCGCTTTTAACACGGCATTGCAAAATTTAAATTACACATTGTGAATGCCAACTCTCATTAGCTGGAATATTCTTCTTTTTGCAAGATTGCTCAAGTTGGTCAAGATGTCCACCGAGAAAGCTTAGATTGGGACCAGCCCTATCTGTGTTTCGATGTATGAAGACAGTCGACTTAGACAGACTTATACACTTGGATATGGCAGATTCCGATACGATTCACTTAACTCCAAAGCGTCCCCGGGACGTTCAAAATATACTGGTTAGATGATACAAGGAATGCACGAAGAGCAATCGCGAAGTCTGGTTTGAACCTTGATTATCTGAAGAGATAACAGTGTGCTAATAAAAATCAGCTGATTCAACTTGATCGTAGGTGTTTGTTCATATGGGTTCTTAAATTTCCTTTCGTAATGCATTTATATTCGCATTCAGCGCAAGAAAATGGTTTCTTCCCAGTGTGGGTGAGCATATGATTACTTAAGATGCCTTTCTGATTACACGTATAACTGCACTGAGAACATGAAAATGGTTTCTCCCCGGTGTGAGTAAGAATATGTCGTCTTAAGTTGCCTTTCTTATTACAGGTATAAGCGCAACGAGAACATGAAAACGGTTTCTTCCCAGTGTGAGTACGCATATGGCTACATAAACTGCCTTTCCAATTACATGTATAAGTGCACTGTGGACATGAAAACGGTTTCTTCCCAGTGTGAATATACATATGATTACTTAAGATGCCTTTCTGATTACACGTATAATTGCATTCAGAACATGAAAACGGTTTCTCTCCAGAATGAGTAAGCATGTGCCTTCTTAAGTTACCTTTATTATTACAAGTATAAGAGCACTGAGTACATGGAAACGGTTTCTTTCCAGTGTGAGTAAGCATATGGCTACATAAGCTGCCTTTCAAATTACACGTATAAGTGCACTGTGAACATGAAAATGGTTTTCTTCCGGTATGAGTAAGCATGTGAATAGTTAAGGATGCTTTACGATTACACCTATAAGTACACTGTGAACATGAGAACGGTTTATCCCCGGAGTGAATAAGCATATGATTATTTAAATTGCCTTTCTGATTACTTGTATAAGTGCACCGAGAACATGAAAAAGGTTTCTCCCCAGTGTGCGTAAGCATATGGGTTCTTAAGATGCTTTTACGATAACTCGTGTAAGTGCACTGTGAACACGAAAACTGTTTCTTTCCAGAAATTAAATGAGTTCTCATGTTGCTTTTCCGATTACATGTTTTTGGGTTAAGCGTAGTTGGGTTTGCCAAAACAGTATCTTGTAAGCTCGAGATATCTGTAAAGAAATAAATCATTTATTCAATAAATTTATTGACAAATACCTAAAAATGATGGTAGACCTAAAATGATGAGAGTGTGCACCAATTGTATCTTATGCTGGTGGGCACAAGGGTTCAAAATTGCTTTATCTCTAATCAACTTCTTCGTCTCCGTATTTTCGGTGATTACGAAGAAATCTAATAGCATCATTTAAGTCTTCTGCTTACAAGCACAATATATATTTAATTCCATCTCACAATTATCCAGCATCATTGATTAATAAAGTGAACTATCTACGATAAACATTGTAATTCATTCAAATTTAGTTTTATTGAGGGTTGGCCTGGTTTTATAACAGTTCCTACTGACCTAAGTATCTCTTTTAACTCGATTTCAATATTCGTTCAGGTATTCGACAAAGTTAATCTTGGCTCCCAAATTATACAGAGATAGGTGACCCACCAAATACCCAGTCGTTCCATGAGCTACGCCAGGTTGTAATTTTTTAAATGCTAAAAGGCAACCATGCCCATGTATAGATAACAGGGCAGCGATATATGGTTACTAAATTATACAATTTGTTTTCAATTCTCATTAAGAAGAACAACCAATATTTCTATAATTCACAGAAAAAATGCCATGTACTTCACACGATTTTTTGTATAATTTGAACTGAAAAATATTATTCTACTATTCTAAAAGACTTGGGACAATTTTTATTCGTTCTTCATAGATCTTGTCATTTCAAAACAGTCACATTACATGCTGGCATTTTACTTCACGAATTAATAAAAAAAATAGGTTTAGAATAATTATGAGGCTCTAAACCCTACCAGTGTCTTTTTCGGCCTTCCTGGAGTACTCCGTGCATCCTTTTTGTATATCGGGAAGCGATTTGTCTTTGCCGCCTTCTGATTCGTCCACTGTCGAATCTGGAGATTGTGGTTCAGGCTTGACAACGGAGAGATTCAAGATATTTCGATCTTTTTCCATTTTAACATATACATTTTCAAAGCCTGTGAATTGAGAACCGTTTTCAGCGTCATTCTCTATTTTTATATTTGCAGCGGAGAATAATATTTCACCGTTGTCCGTTTCATCGCCGCTAGTCCCTGGTTCAGGCTTGATCAGAGGAACAGTATATTCCATGTTATTCACGTAGTATATTCGACGTTTTGATAACCTCAAAATAGACGAGATGTCAGATGGTGGATAACCATAGATAAAAACGCCCACACCCTGTGTACTCATATGTGAAAATTACAAAATATTATTTTTGATCGACTCTTATTTATTGACAGGTTCATGGACATTTTCGTGACTAATTAATTAATTTAATTATTATATTTGGTTATTTCAAATTGTTACCCAGAATGACAAAAATCACTGCAGAAGACCGTATTCTGATCAAAAATTGGCGAATTGAAAAACGTCAGGGTGCTAGGAAAATGATCAAAGAGTTTCAAGTTACAGCATTACAGCAGGACGGGGCTCCATCTCACACAGCCAGAAATATAATCAACTTTCTTCGTCGTGAGAATGTTAATTTCATCGAGCCAGGCAGGTGGCCACCGAACAGGCCAGATTTAAACCCAGTAGATGATGCAATATGGGGTGTTTGATGATTTTTGATTAGCTAAATATTGTGCAAAAAAAAGATCTCACTTTTTTTGGGCCACCCTGCTGGAGTTGGCAAAAAAATTAAGAAATCTGTTTATGATGCGTGTGACGTTGTGCTGAAGGTGACACCATACAAATATTTGTATCTAAATAGACATCATAATAAATATATTCTTAGTTATTTTGGTTAATTTTTAGTCTTGGGTACGATTTAAGTTGTAGGGCCTATGTAACCTATTTTAGTTTTATAAGTTTTGTTAATTTTAGATGTGCATTTTAATTGAGTTGTGTACACGGAATTCGTGTCACATCAATATTTTTACTACTTTCAAACAAAGCTAAACGCTTGTACTATGAAAATAAGACTAACTTTTTGGAGTCGTGGAACGAGGCGCAAACCCCCGACCACTAGATCACTAGGCCAGTGTCTTAACTACTACGCCAACGAGCTACACTGATTGAATTTAAGACCAAAATTATCTACATGTAAAATAGATTAAAATATGAATTAGAAAGATATACATATAAAATCAAAATCGAAAAATATTGTTGTTGCGCCACCGAAATTCGAACCTGGATCTCTTTCCAAACCAGGGAAGGTGCAGTATCCAACTATGCTACAGCGACAATATTTTTAGCGAAAAATTTTTTTTGAATTTGAATTTCTTGACATTTGAAAGAGCCATCTACCTTATTTTTACGGAATCTCAAAAATACCTTTGAGTAATCTTATAGCAGACGTCAGAATTATCAATCCATATTTATTAAATTTTGGACACATAGATAACATTGACAGTGTGTCCAAAATTGTGCAGATGTGTTCCATCTTATTGTCATAATAAATAACAATGTTACCCTAAATGTAAAAATGTATATACATTTTTACATTTATATAGCATTGAAATAAATAAATATCTTAATTTGAATTACATTAATTTGTTTGTTTCGTTTTGATAGAGACTAGAGACCAAATTAAGGAAATTAAATATTCCTATGTGGTTATTTGATTATTGAGGTAAGTTTTATTAAACGGTAACCGTAATTGACATCATATTTTCAAGGGCAAATGCCGAATACGAAGCTAAATAAAATATCCAGGTAAACTCGAGGTGTGTTTGTATTCGGAATCTCCCGTGGGGAGTTCTTATCTAAGTAACTAAAGAAATTCTGATACACCTCGTTATCTGTTTGTTCCATTTCAGGAGCTTTCAAATATTATATATTTTTTTCAATATATTGATGCACAAATACTTCATTGATCATTCATACAATCATTGCTTTTACTTTTAAATAATAAATTTATCTGTTTTCATGTTAACCTTTACCATACCATGATATAAAATACCCGAACGCAGCCGTGCTGTCAACTCGTGTTACCGTAAACAACAGTTAGAAAAAATGTTTTTATTAGCTTAAATGACTTTAATGGCTCGAATTTATTCTAAATATTGAGCATTCAATTTTGAAAAAATGATTAATAACATAATTTAGAGGATTCATTACGTACTATACAATTACCTTATTATCTTTCTTCATTTAATTAGTGAGAAAGAGACAATTATATGTGTATCTTTGTTGTTCTTTTCAATGTGAAAATAGTGTGTGATCTGTCTGTCAAAAGACAAATTGTATTTTTATTAACGTATTAATTTTACAAAGGATTGAATAGAAAAAATAATTGTTTTTTTGTACGATTCCCTTTTCACAATTGATTTTTCACTAGTCATTCTTAAGCGCTAATATTTTCTTTAGAATTATCTAAAATATGAATTTTATGCTGCATGTATTTAGCAAAATATAAGAGGTTTAATTATGGTGGTAGACCTGTGTTAGTGCATGGTTTGGGAAGGGTTAAAATTGATGAAAAACTAACAGAAATATTGTAAACATAAAATATTAATAAAAACGAAGTGTTTTTATTCCCAATCAAAAATGTCTACCGACGATACTAACTAGGTATACCGTAGGTGTATTAGAATAAAAATAATGTAATTTTTTTTATCTAATTTTGAGAACAATTTATTTTTCAATATATTTCTTCATAAACATTTTGTTTCTACAATTTTATTATTCAGATAATTTTATTTAGTAATTAAAAAATTATTCTTTATTAAAAATAGATTATTTTAAATAAACAATATAACATATGTTTTTTATTAGTTGATAATATCCTGAAGAAGAAAATGATATTTTTCGAAACCGGTAGATGTAAAAGAATGAATTTTAACCACAGAATTGATTTTGTAAATGTGATGTCCTTGAGATTTTGTGTGTGTGTGTGTGTCAGAGCGCCAGCACCGCCGGTTCTAGATGTACGTGTGTGTGTGTGGCTGGCTTAAAACGATGACGCGAGCTGAGCGCGGCTTCTTTTCTCTACCGTTTGTCTCCGTCTCCTATAACAGTATTATTATTGTAATAAAGATTACAATCGGCACATAAAGAGTTTCTTATTGGACTACCGACAATCTTCTGTGAGCTATACAAGTACTGATTAAAAATAGATAACATTCAGTTAATTAGTTTTAAATAAATGTAAAGGTCCTAAAGTTAAATCTAGTGTATAGCTTCTGATATAAATGAACAATTAAAACCCACACTTTCGTGAAAAACACGAAAGTTTGACTTGTTATTGAAAGGGAAGCCTTAAATAAAAAAAGTACTAAAAATATTTAATAGTATTTCTCGGTATATTTAAGTGAATTAGCGCTGGTGCCGCGCCTATCTCTTATCGGCTGCCGATATCGGCCGACTCTTGGATAACTTGGACCCGGCCACTCCGCAGCGCGCGACCCCAGCTGCAAGAGGTGTGCCCGCTTTTGTGATTCGTGACTTCCATCGGCAGTTGTAGCAGGAAGCATGACTTTCGCAGTCAGCTTCGAACTGGATCAGGTGATAACAATTTCCTTTATTAGTTAACTCCGAGAGTGTCGGCAACAGCCATCGGATCCGCCCATGCGATACATTGGGGCCCACGTTAGACAGGGGCGTAACAGGTCCACTTTATAGAATCTGAATCAGATAATATGGACTAATCATTCACTAAGTTCATCATGACCGAGGATCGCGATCTCTATAAACTCCCGCCCTCTTAACATGCTCCTCTGAGGGCTGTCAGCAGTGAAATGCCTGTTGTCAGCACCACTCGGTCGGTCCAACGGAATCTTCATCTTCCTTTTCGTCCTTCTCCTTGGCCCCCTGCAACAATCTTCCCTTCTCGCAAGATGCCCAAAATTTGAAGGATTCACCTCAGGTTGAAAGTCTGTCCTTGATTTTCAGTTCCTGCAAAATGGAGATGTTCGTGCGTCTCGCCATCTAACATAACATGTGTTTCCAGCACCACATCTCAAAGGCATCAATCCGTCTTCTTTCCCTTGCCTTCAGGGTGCATGATTCTACATCATATAACAATAGAGAATGAAGCAGAGACTGTTCAAGGCTGACCTTGGAAATACCGCAATCTTCCCATATTTTGTGTGGACTTGACACATATGATTAATATAATATAAAATAATTTCTCAAGCGTATTACATAATCAGCTGAAATAATTATCGTGTTTAGCAACTCCGTTAGTCTGTCCGTGTAAGTGTGACTCAATCCATTTTGTGTCTCGTCCACTGTCCCTCTTTTGGGAGTGTTTCTTGATGAAATGCCTTGAACTATTACTACTACTACTACTACTACTACTACTACTACTACTACTACTACTACTACTACTACTACTACTACTACTACTACTACTATTACTACTACTACTACTACCACTACTACTACTACTACCACTACCACTACTACTACTGCTACTACTACTACCACTACTACTACCACTACTACTACCACTACCACCACTACCACCACGACCACTAATACTACTACTACCACTACTGCTACTACTACCACTACCACTACTACTACTACCACTACTACCACTACTACTACTACTACTACTACTACTACTATTACTACTACTACTTTTACTACTTACCATCACGCCGGTTCCCTGCGGGATAGAGCGCTACACTCTTCTGTCCTGACACACAATTCTCGCCTCATTCACATTCATACATCTTCTCATACAAGCTCGCCGATTGATGAGACTTCTAACAGAACCATCCTCCGTTATCTGGTTTACCTGGTAGTGCCAAGTCTTCCGCGGACGTCCTCTATTTCTGATTCCATCAACACTTGCGTCATATATCTTTCTTACGTTCATATAATCAAGCCATCTATGTGATCTATACTAACATCAGCTTTACATTCTTTCCTATGTCATAAATATATTTGCCAAAAATACGCCTAAGTGATCTCATTTCCACTGCATTCAGTCTATTTTCGTTCCTTTTCTGCCAGCTCCAGGCCTCATTTCCATACATCAGTGTCGGTACCAGGATTCCATTGTGCACCGCTAGTCTTGCCTCGCTTAATTTTCCATCTATATGTTAAACTATGTTCTATGTTTTTTAGGGAAACTGCTGGGTCTAAATTTTAAATCTTAATTGCTAATAACCACATTGAATTTCTTCTTCTTTTTCGTTTTGTTTATACTTAAATATGTAATTGAATGAAAGTCGCGTATTTTTATTAGTTTTGATGAGTGGGAGCCCTCGCTTCTAAACCGGCCTAAAAACAAATTTCATCAAATGGTGAATATTATAAAAGACACGATAAAAATGTCGTTCATACAATTTAATGAGTGAAATCGCTTGGCACCTATTTAATATTATTATATCTTTTACGCAATATGTACTATTCCAAGTCCAATTGTCTCAGTTACGTAATTCATTCATTTTCATCGATCCATTTTTACATTGGAGTACTTTAAAATTACCGACTACTCACCTTTTCTGACCCAAGGACCTGGGTGTGTCCCTGGGCACCGCGTGGCCTGGCTGGGTGGTGTCCGCGTTTATTTAAAATTTATACGATATAGTATATCTACTTTACTCGGACTTTTTCGCAGTTTCATTAGTGTGTGGATCTCGCGATGGGAAATGCTGGGAAGACTGAAATGAGATGGTGCCCTCCATCAAACGTACGTGTATTGTTCGCTCTCCCGCTTAGGGAGTGTATCGCAAATTGTCGATCCAATAATTGCCCTATTATACTTTGTGTAATAACATTTTTATTTTATGCTTGTAGCAGTAAATGTATGTATAATTCAAATTGGTTGTATATTTATGTATGTCGAAAGGTGTAGTTATTAAAATCACAAACATCTCGTCTTTTTCTTTGTATAATACACAAAAACATATATATAACGGTTTTGAGTAATGCTGGCGTCTTTCCACATATTACACTTCATATTTATTTATAAGATTAATAGGAACGCAACGTTGTGGTCGTAGCGCAATCAACATTTGTAGTGGCCACAAGGAGATGGCGGGAGGGTAAATTAAATTAACACGAGTTTCTATATACAAATGCACACATTTATTTGAAACATGAAATATGTGAAATATGCAGAAAAAAAGGAAAATTCTTATTGCTACTTATATCTAACCTTAATTAACGCGGGCGCACTAATTGTTCAATTATTTTTCTCACTCACTTTTGTCTCTTCACATTTGTGACCGATTGCATGGCTCTGGTCCAGTTCACGGACGCGGGCTTTGCAGCTTCGCTCGCCATGTGGTCTCCGTGGCCGCGTCCGGTCGTCTCGTAGTGGATGGCCTCCGGTCCTCTGTTGTGAGCAGCGGAAATATCCGCCGCTTGATATTGACAAACAATGCGGTCGTAAAATTGGAAGAATTTTTTGAGCATTTATTTTACTAAATAACAATAGCTCGGTAGGTGTTGAAGTGAAGCAGGTATTCCTGGCAATGGCACGTACACGAGCGATCATGTGTGTGGAAATACATTTTTATTTAGAGTTGCAATTTCAGAGCATAGTTCTATGGAATACCATAACCACACGAAATAATCTATTCATCGCAGAATAAAGGTGATTGTTTTTAAATATGGAATAATACATGTATAAATTATAGAAATTTACAGAATGTATGGTAAACGTAATCGGCACAGGTCCAGGTTCGAATCCCGGCAGCAACGAAATATTTCTACGATAATTAGATTTTTCATTTAATTTATATTTACCGTTTTATTTTCTAGTTCAAAAGGAAAGCCGACGGCGGTTCCGAGTATCCAGACGATCATCCAGTTGAATTCGAAAAACTGAGGTAAGTTCTGGTTACATTATTAATCTCGGTTCGTATTGTTATGTACCTCATTACGGCGACCATCAGGCCGCACTTCAACAGCCAGAGTGGCCCCGCATTTTTATCTCGACGCACCTCTTGCTTCTTCCTCGTACTGGTGATTCAAGCTTGATATGGTAATCGATACTTTCACTATTGTAACGTTGTCTTCCACTTTTTTCCATTCATTATTATTCTCTGCTTTATGATAGATCCATGGATCGCGGTTGTCACGCGCATGTGAACGTATCATTAGGTTGACATCGTAGTCGTGTCCTAGTTCCTATCTGTTCACCCCCCCATTCTTCTACTTTATTCTTTGTTTTGTTTTGTCTTTGCTTCGCGCTATCAACGAAGTGTGCGTTCGAGACATTTCGTGCGTAATAACGAAGTCAGAAGACCTGTGGTCAAGCAAGAAATCCAGACAAGAGTG
Source organism: Eubasilissa splendida (assembly GCA_031772225.1). Lineage (NCBI taxonomy): Eukaryota > Metazoa > Arthropoda > Insecta > Trichoptera > Phryganeidae > Eubasilissa > Eubasilissa splendida. The sequence continues at coordinate 16,688,967 of CM062869.1, read as the reverse complement.
TCAACACTAGCAGGTAGGTCGTGTTGTACTTTCTGGTTGGTATTTGAGCCCTCTTCTTTTCCTGTTTATACTCTTTCCCACGGTTTCAGAAGTTTTGACTCCCTTATCGGCTCCACTCAGCAACTGACCACTGACGCAAAAGCTTAATTTAACAGACCATGAAAAGATAACTTAAAAAAACGTACTTAATGAATTTAAAAACATTCTAATTTAGATGCTATCTCAATCATAATTTTCAATATACAATCCACTCTAAGAGAACGTATTTATATATCAATAAACAATTTATACAAATATGTGTTTATACAAAATAGAGTTACTGGAGTAATATAGAGAGTAATATGGAGTAGTATAGAGAAGTACCGTCTGCTGGTAGGCTTGCCGTGGCACTTACACTCGCAGTACTCACAGTTTGCTTCTCTCTCTTAACAAGATACCAGTGCAAAAATGAGAAATATAAAATCAGTGAGTACAAGACATCAAAAGGCTTACTAGTAAAGAAGCGACTAGTCACGCCACACCCGGTACAGATACAGGCCAACGGAGTTACGCACGAGTTTATTTGATGAATTTGATTTAATCATTTGAAAGTTACCATGTTCTTGTTCCTGTTCTAAACTAAATGCTTTCATTCGTCACACATCTCATTAGCCATGTCTTGGATAGATAGGCAACCTTCCACGGATGGATGCAGGTCCAGCTCTGGAGTAATTACAGATCCTCCGGGGTGTGCGACGTGTCTAACAGATGCTGGGATTAATTTCAGGTCCGAGCTGGAAGAGGAGCAATCCACGAAAAGTTAATTGGAGGAAGACGATGAGTGTTGTTATGTTTGAGTAGTATTGTATGTTAACAATATTTAAAAAAATATTTTTACTACAACTTATCTTGCACATATTTGGTCAGATTCATTTTGGATCCATGCAGTTTCTCCTTTCTTACAACATCTGGCATTTCATTGAAGATCTTCACCGTACTGTATATCACTGATTTCCGTAATTCGCCTTCATTTTTATTATTTTATTTGTTAAAAAATACAACTAGCATCCACGATTCGACCCTAATGAAACTAGGAACAAAACCTCAGTGCCAAAAATGGATACCTACCAAATTTGGTCAACGAACTTTCTTGTTTTGTGCACCGCGTATATTTAATAAATTGACGCGGGTAGAAAGTAAAATGAAACTAATTTGTCATTTGTACTAACCTATGTTATGCTTGTACCTTAACAATTACAACTTTTAAAAACTGCACAGGTAATTGTTTTAGAACAGATCACGTCTAGTGAGCCTTTATTTTCAAAGGTGTTATTTTATGAAACTTAAATAAATAAAAAAAATCAGCATAAAAATGTATTTCCCTTCGCCGATTGCTTGCGGCTAGTATTAATTATATGTCTATTGGAACAGCACGCTCCAGTTTCCAGCTGCTTGGCCCAGCCCGCTGGACCTGGAGCCCGGCTGTAAGGAGGACGGCAACATCACAGTGGAAGTTAGCATCGTTATCGGTACGTACATACATATTATTATTCGGTTCACCTACATTGTACGGCCTACGGGCGATGTTGTCTCCAAGACGTACGAGTGTGGCATCATAGCGCACACAAAAAAATATAGCACGCACACAATTTTTATCAAGACATCTCATCGAGTTCGTATCTCGGTCGTAATCTAAATAGATACATTTTTGTGGTGTACTTTTCTAATTGATTCTAGAGTAATATATTTTAAATATCGTAGAACTATAATCTCAAAGTCCAACTTCACTATAGAAATGATTTCATTAAAAGATATTTAGTATAGTTGTCACTATTTTTTCAAAATCACAAACAGATAACAGAAGTAATATTTTACCTCACATTCACTGGAAGCCAGACATTAGGTCGTAAACATTCTAATTATACAAAGTAAAGATTAGTGATTTCACTTAGCGTTGAACTGCCGACCTGAAAAGACGTGTTCCACGATCAGTGACATTTCAGAGAGTCACTTCACCGATAAGGCACTCCCTGAAGATGAGTTCTTCTCAGGACCAACAGACGCGGAATAATTAAGAAAATTCCCCTCTAACATATGTAGCGCCTAATTCCAAAAACCCAAAAAACGACTTTATGTGTTTTTGAGTTATAGATGAAAACGTATATTTTGAAAGTAAATTTACAAAATGTTTGTTTTTATATCAGTATTTTTTAAAGAGACAATTCTGTAATGTAATTTTTTTTTCTGTACATATCGTTCTGGCAGCCATACTGATCACGTGATTATTAACAAGCGCCGTGATTGACTGATTTGATTTTATGGGGAATAGCAACTTATATTCTGTCTGCTTTGAGGTATTTTGGAACTAACCCTGATTTTGAACATGCAATATCAATAGATTTAAGTGGCTTTTGCGAGAAATGATTTGTTTTGCATGTAGTTGACAAAAATATCTTCAAAATTGCATACTTAACTGTAATTATCCCAAATCCGTTTTAGGGGGTTTTGGATTTAGGCGTTACATATATACCTTTCCGTATATAATGCGAGATTGATGCTAGATTTGAAATGTTCTTGTATTTTAATGATGTACTGTTTTAATCTTTGTTATCTTGTTTTGTAGACAGGTTTGCGTAGAACCGAAGAGACAGCGGTCATATCGTGGGCAGAGACACCGACCTCCCTGGCGCTAATACATCATACATCGGGTCACTTCGCTTCAGCCGCTTTTACAACTGATAGCAGGGATGGCACGCGACCATATTTATTCGGATTTTTTCTCACTGAATTTACGTAAATTTAAAAAAAATAATTCATAATTTCCGGATTTATTAATTCATCTACACACAAATTAGAGTGTTAATTATTATTTTTTATTTTAGTATTTCTTATGTTTTTTCTTTTCATTTTATATTTATCTTAACGTGACATTTTTACTATGTTTCCTGTATAAATAAATGGTTTAAAAACTGTAAAAAATATTTATTATATTATACATAAAACCCCAATATGTTTCTTGTATGACACACGTAGAGAAATTGATACATTGACCTTGGTGTCCTCTATTGTCAGATAATTGAAGGTAGGACTGTTAATTATGCATTCTTGTGGGAATAGATCCCGACTTTATGGACTTTATCGATTTAAACCATCGTTTAGTTGACGCGACCCGAATTGGACTCGCACTGTTTTGGTGAAGAATGGAGATATCTCTGCACTTCGGGATGCTGTCGAAAGCCGTTTTTTCGTGGTCCGGATTCAACGCACGGCGTCACTCTCGGCGAACAAAAAAACGTGTTAAAATATCGGCGTTCGAAAAGCAATCTGAAATCTCTAGGTATCCGTTAGCCAGAAAGGGACAGGAGCACTCGACTACCATTATTTGTATATCTCATATGTTCCTTAATCCTAGTATCAAAATTGGTTGCAATCCTACATTTGGTATCCTTAAATTTCAATTTATAAATACAAGAGTGAGTCAGTTTACGAGGAACGGTGGATCCGAAACCGATTGGTGTTAGCAAAAATAAAGTGATGTTTAAACAAAGTGAATTATTTTAAATTATATTTATAATGAATTACTACAAAGTTAAAGCGGAATACAACAGTATATTAAATATAGGTAATATTTTCAAAACATCGAAAAAAATTACATTTATACATGTATATATAATAACCAATTACAAATATTTTAAGCTATTTATTAATACTAACTTCTTACAAAGCTTAAAGGGGTGAATATTATGTTCCAGGCCGATTTTATTTAGGCGCCATTTTAGCTTGGCAGATATTTGTTAGTTCGCATTTAGTAATCTTAGAGAGTAATTGATTACAATTTATTAGGAGCATTTAACGTCTCAATAACGTGTTAAGTTATTAAAACATGTTATCTAATAATAATAGCAATGGTGGAATCATTAATGGTAATTGCTATCGAAACATGTTGGAATTAGGCCTGCAACACATGTGGTTTCAATAGGAGGGTGCCACCTCACACACAGCCCGAGCTTGTGTGAATGATGTTATGTAAACCTGTAGCTTTAGCATGTACCAACATCATCACATAGTTCCGGCATCATTTTTGTAATTGACATGTGTAAAATTTCTCGTTTTTAATAGATTACAATAAAAGATTTTTTACTCTTTTTAATATTTAAATAATTCTATTATATTCACGAACTCCCTCTTTTCTTTTGATTTAGAATATGAAATATATATGAATAAGTAATGTACCGGCGAGTTGAACTAATCGAAAAAAACCATACAATATTCTGCTTTGGTCTATTAGCTGTATTGCGTTGTATTTTAAGATTACATAATGTACACTTAGAATTTAATAAGCGTGACGTTTGCGCTCATTACATGTGTAATGGTTTTTTTTAATCTATATCTACTTAACCCTAGGGCTATCCTGCTCGCTGTAAACCAGACCCCATCTCGTTGGAACCACATTCTTTCTTCCTCTCCCAGTTGGCCAATGAAATAAATCTCAGTACCGTAAGATTTTGATCTGGCTTCTAGATCTAGAGATCGTCTTGATCTCAAGCTTCTATCAATTTTGTTAGAAAGAGACATAGCTCTAACAAATTCGTACATTTGACGACGCACGATACGTGCTCACAAATGTCACCACAATAAGTTAGACATTTCAAACATTTATTGCGTCTTTACTGCCGCTGAGGAGATTCAAATTCACCCATCCAATGCCAGGAGGCGAGCACGAGACTGTACTGCAGCACTCGGCTCGTCTCGTGCCATCTGCCCTCGCCGCGAATGTACAGCTAGCGACAAACGACTCGCCCGAGGACCCTGGGCCTAACAAACGGAACTTTGATGGTCAATGAATTGATATTTGAGGTATAACAACTAGATGGCGTATCACTGAGACTTGGCGGGTAGTGTTGTCTCCAAAAAATCTTATGGAAGTATACTCTTAAAACTGTCTCAGAGATTAAAATAATCCACCCCTATCCAGAACCGTTATGGGAGTGCTTACTGTCGTTCCGGTTCCCGTGAAAAAATCAAATCGCAAGTCTAGTGTAACCATAATTTGACAGGTTAATACTTCACCTGTCGATGAGAGTTACTGTTTCAATCCAATGTCGAGTAGTGCCAATAAACTCGAGTAGAGTTACAACATTGTTTTATTTGTATCCATCCATTATGATGAAACTCTACAAAGTTAACGACGGTTCTATCAATTATACAAGAAACTTCATTTCTAACATTAGGACAGGTACACTCTACCCGCGAAAACCTTAAATTTAACATCTGTATTGTATGTTATATTATACATCTTTATATGCACTTGTGTAAACGTGTTTTGGATGCGTGATATGGGCGTGAAAGGAAATAGGTACTATCTCTGGCAGATCGTAGATAGCGTGAAATAACACGAGCGTGATATTTGCATCGAGCTAATAATATTTTAGAGAATCCGAGAAATTGCCGAGAACAAACGCTACTGCAGACACACAATAATGGTTCAATATTGATTCAACCGTAAAAATACCCTAATAATATACACTCATTGAGAAGGTCTTGGGGTCCGAAGAAGCATCTAGAATTTCGCAGAATTTAATTCACAAGAATTTTATAGTTAATTTGTGTTGATCATGTAGGTTCTTGGACACTAATGGACTCTCAGGTGTGTTGCCTGGATTGTGCTCAACTGCGGGAGACCAGGAACAATGTTTCTACTTAGAATATCTTCACCTAATTGTATAAATTATTGTTGTCTTATACCATAATAATATTACGGTTCCCCGTCTACGCCTGTGACTGTCTTCTGTTTTCTCTTTTATATATTCAATAACAGTACGTAAATCGTATTACGGCTGGCAAACATATTGAGCATCTGTCATCCTGTCATCTGTCACATAATCATATCGCGTCGCACTTTGTGGCCCGTTTCTTATCTATGACAAATAATGACAATATTAATTTTTTGTTCTTATTTTTCGAGAATGTTTTTAAATGTATATCCAGAATGCTATATAATATAGGATATCGCCGATTGTTTTTCTGTTGGTGCAAAAAGCAGTAAGCAATTATATTAAGGGAGGACAGTGAGGGGTGTATTTTATCTGATAGTCGCGTGTAGAACGATCTTGGGTAAGCTGTGAGTCACCTCTTACTGTATTGTATGCCTTGAACTACTGCACATTAATTTTCCATCTTTTATGTAAAACTATGTTATATGATTTTTATGAATAAAGACAGTACTTAAGGGACTCTGGAGGGTTTAAATTTTAAATTATTTGCTATAACTGCTAATAACCACATTGAATTTCTTCTCTTTTTACGTTTTATTAGCATTGATGAGTGGAACCGGTCCCGGAAAAGGGTGGGTTCCTCCCTTCCAGCTGTTCTTTTATTAATGTATTGAATAATAATGAGCATTTATTTGCAAAACGTAGAAAATACATTGTTACAGTAAATTTTTGGATGTCAAACCTTATCCGTGTGGCGCTTTTAGGGTTACGGTGTGATAAATCTCTTTTGTTTATGGCTTGGAGTTCATTTTTGTCTAGTCTCTAAATACTTGGCAGTTTATTAAAATAATTTGTGTTTTCTTATCACACATAATTGTATAAATGTTATACACACACCGTGCAAGATAGTACTAGACAGAAATAATCTCATCGATTGGTCGTTTCCAAGAATCATAAATATGCCATTATGTAGGAAGAGCGTTATGTATGATATATGGAACTGCACTAACCTTTCTTTCTAGTCCGATGTTGTTGTTCTTTTAGCTGGGTTGTTTTCTTTAGATTTCGACGCGACCGAAGCGCGCACTGGTGGTTTATTTGGACCGCAGGGCCGATCGAAGCACGGGATGTAATAATAATGATGCCTGTCGATTACCGTCTTCTTAGATTTCCAAAAAAAGGGCGGCAATACTCACACACACACATTGTGAGTCCGAGTTCAGTCACCTGATAAGCCTTATTATCTTTATGAAGAAATTTTCGATCCATTAACGAGATGGAACATTGGTAATCACAGTGGAAAAGTTGCATTAGTACATTTCAGGTCACTTCCAATTCAATTTAATTGGCTATGTTGGGTCATAGGTTATCACTGACGTGAGATATTTCTTATCTACCGGAGGAGAAACAAGATTTAATTTATGGTTTAAACTAAAGGGTCACCAGTCGTACATTTTTATTACGCTAATGTACACAATGGTTCAAAAGTGTTGTGATATACGTAGAAATGAACAATACAGTTATACAATATTCTATTATTCACTACTTATTTATTATTTATAAGACGTTCGTTTTTCGAACTGGCAACACTTTTTCCAGCGACAGCCAATTTGACAGCTGACAGTTGATTTGCGCTCAGTTTGGTTTGATATTTCACCATGAATAGACTTACGCCAGAACAATGCTAGCAAATTGTGCAAACGTGGTTCAGTTACCGGAACTTACGGTCCATTTTACGGTCGACAAAATCGTCCATCCATGAATAACTCATACTCGTATAATTGATAATACGCATCCGCAGAGACGTCGCACAGGGCGCACCGAAGAAGCTGTTTGAAGCTGGAAACATTCGATGTGCGCTTAATTAGACCTGTGAATTGGCATCCAAGATCGTGTGATTTAACACCTTTGGATTATTTTCTGTGGAAATATGTGAAGTCGCTAGACTACGCTGATAAACCAGAGACGATAGATGACTTGGAAGCCAACATTCGTTTGCCGATATACGTTGTTCCAAAAAGTGATCGAAAGTTGGACTTCCAGATTGCGCTTTATTCGAGTCATATTTAAAAACTAATGGCATAACATTATCCTTTTAATAAAGCCAACACCATGGCCTTTTGTGTATTTTATTTCATTTTAAAGTTCTATACCTGTTAGCGCCGTTTAAAATTAATTTAATTCTATTAAGTTTTTTGGCGTTTGACTTGTTGCCTCATGCATACAATCAATTCTTTTACCAAATTTTAATCTGCGATCTCCTTTCTTTTCTTTCCTCACCAATATTTAACCACAAGTTTTGTACTTTTGTACGAATTACTACCATCGCTTCACCCGCTTTACTGCGCTAACGCTTATTAATTAATCTTACGTTAATCCCGCTTATACGTAATAATCATTTTCGCGAGTGTTAGTATACACACCGCAACGCATGTACTCGTGGTGGAGAGGAATTTGACAAAAAAAGTAACAGTTTCGATTTAAGGTCACCGACCGACTGACCGTTCGCTAGCGGCGGGGGCGGGAAGGGGAAGGGAAAGTGGGAGGCACTGAATATTAGTTAATTCAAGGTACATCATATTAGTGTAACAAGTATACAAAATACGTGACTAAAAAGATTGCTAAGAAAATCTCACTTCTGGGAAGGATCAGAAGATTTATTAGTAAAAGTTTATTAGTCAGAGTCTTGTAAAATGGTTTACAACTCTGTTATTATTCCTCACGTCAACTACTGCAGCAGTATTTTGTTTTTGGCTAATTAAGAGGAAATGCAACAATTGTCAGTGTTGCAAAATAAAGCTTTGAGAATAATACTAGTCAGGGCAATTGAATATGATGACCTTTAAGCAGAAGATATATTTCAATTTACACGAAAAATTGATGCAAGTCAACATGAGCACGAGCATCGTACAAGAGAGGGGGGATAGACTGAGACTGCCATTCAGGAAGAAGGCCAAATTTATATAGCGCGATGAAGATTTTTAATGAAATGCCAGAAAACATAAGAAAGGAGGAGAAATTAAATAGATTTAAAGTAAAACTGACTAAATATGTAAAAGATAAGTTTTAGTAAAAGAAAATACTTTAATCTTGTTTACGGCGCATATAAAGCGTACTCTTGGTTCATGCTGTTGTTCTGGTGACATGTAAAGTTAACGGTCTTGATTCAGTTTATCCCGAAGCTCGGAGACTTTCGCGCAGGTCTCACATTATTTATGAGGCACGTGCGAAGTTTGTAGACTTGTGCAAATATCAAGAACCAATGTGACCTACTGTGACATTGGAGAGGATCAACAAAGAGCGCGGTGACGTCGCCGATGCAGCGCGCACACTCCACACACACCACACCACACCACACCACGCCACCCAACTCCGGAATAGTGGTTTCATGATTTATGGCGTGCACAGTGGTATATTTGCAGGAATTAGCGTGACCTCACAATGGCGAGATAATGCATGTCAAGAACCAAATATAGTTGCAAATCAAACGGCGAGTCTGACGTCACTTTAGCGCATTTTATTTCATCATCCACTTTTCTGTCATAAAATAAAATAAAAAACTGCAATTTCTATTAAATATTTGAATGGTTCGGCCGAATAACGATCTATGTGTTTTTTTTAAACTTTAGAATAGACGCGATAAAAGTCATCGCTAAATGAGGGATTAGGGAAATTAGGGCAATTAGTATATGTAGGAACGTGTAACGGAAGCTACATACAGCGATGTTCAGTCAAAAACCAGATTTCGCAAAAAATGTAACATAGACCGTTATTCGGAGGAACCCTTCATTTAAGTGATTGGATCTAATTAAAGAGTGAATGCTCGGAGGATGCTCATTCGTTTGATAATTGTAGTCATCCAGTGGTACCACAGATGAATTAAGTCGCCAACAAGCCGCCCTAAACCATTGTTATTAGAACACATGCTAGTGTGACATGCTAGTGTGAGGTTATTAGGATACATGCTAGTGTGTGTGCGACTAAAAGTAGGCAGTGTATTCAATGTACCAGCTGTCAATGGTCGGTGCCTATTATGTTCATTATATATTTTCAAGTGAAAACCTGTGGGTGAAATTGATTGGTTTTTTTATATCAATCTCGTATTTCATCTCATCGATCACCGGAAGCCAGGTTTTTTTTTAGCACAAAGGGAAAGAGGAATGGCCCTCAACCTCTTTCTAAACACCTGACCGTCTCAGAATCTCCCAGCGACACACCCACACATCCATGAAATCCCGGAAAAGTCTTAAACATCTTTCGATCTTGCCATATCCAATCCCGCTAGCACATCTTCCCTGGCGTCCCTAATAATCTCACACACCCAGAGCGTGTGCTCCGGCGTCTGTCTCACACGGTCACAGACGCACCACGGGTCCTCGGCGAGACCCAAATCAAATAATTTAGCCTGAAACTCGCCATGGAAGGACAGAGACATAATGCAGGACATAACTACAGTTTGGAATAATTGTGATCTTCGGAAAAGTGAAGAGCAGATGAAGCAGACGAAGGTTTGCCTCTTAGGCAATGTTCACTACCCAGACTAGGGTTGAATTGAGAAGGCAAAACAGTACTGAGCCATAGTTCAGTAATGATAGAACAAAAATGAAGATATTCTCTTGAGAGGGATAAATATATACCATGCCCTGGCAACAAAACAATTCTGAAATGACGTTTTACTCAGAGAAATGCATGTGTTATCAGCTCCGATAGCTAACTGAAGTCAACAAACTTCACAGCGACAATGAGAGATGAGAGGTGACGCACTATTTACACAGGACCGTTTAATGAGCGAATGCTCAAGCATCGGTCCTTCTTATTCGCCACCAGGTTGGAATTTTTTAATGAAGCCATGGCCTGCTCCTTCCAACACCTCAATAAAATCTTTTTTCGCATCCATTAACATTTCGCAACTAGTAGTCACAGTTGGAGCAAGAGGATGGTTTGGACAAGATGGATAGACCAGATAAAGAATTAACATGGCTCCAGACTGGGAGAAATAGAGACGCTCTGTGTGCCAAGTTCCAGGCAGATCAGGGAACCAAGACGCTGTAAAGAAGATGTTTCTGATGATCTCTCAAGATTCTTTAATTACAGGTAGGTAATAATGTTGTTGCGTACAAGCAAAGATGCCGGGAGAATATCTAGACAGAAAGGACACAATCCGGATTCTGCTGGCATCTCCAAAGATGTGGACTGTATATTTTAATCACTATTTCGTCAAAGGTTCCGACACAGTATAGACGCGAAGTCTCGAATTAGTATAATATTGTAATCTGTACTCAAGGTCGCCAATCGACTTATCAGCGTGGCGGCCGTGAGGGGAAGGGAAGCGGGGGAAGGCACAGATCATTATTTTCGTTCAATAATATAAATGTATTTATACAATTATATATATGTCCCAAACAATTGTCATTAACATTTACAAATGCTGTTTTGTTCGAAGTGATTAGAAAAATAAATGACATTGAATAGGTACACTAACGCAATTGAAACCCCGACCTTTGATATCAAAGGTGGGCTTCACAATCGCCATACAGATGTTTATGAACTTTACAGAATCAGCAGCACGTGCGCTCAGCTGACTGTCCAAAAATCCGCCGTATCAAACATCTCACCGCGTTTTATCCGCGCGCAGATATAACTCTACGTCCAACGAGGACCAGCACATCAGACAGTAGTCGCCGTTTACCATCCACACGGCAAGGACTTGCGTCAAGTAGAATTAGCAATGTTTAATTAGACTTTGATCAGATTGAATTTTAAACTAGTTCAAGTTGACAAAAAATGACAATGGAAGCCACGCGCGAAACGAAAACCAGCGTGAAGAATCAATACATTGCAGCTGTTGTCAGTAAGTATCGATTATTTTAAACTTGAAATTCTAAATCTTTCGCTGTTCCCAAATCTGTCTATTTTTCAGGGGAATTTATTTGGTCCGTGTCTACGTGTGAGATTTTTCTCAGAGACACGACTCGAGTGCCAATAAAGGGTAGTGCAGTGTTACATGCGTGACCTTAGCAACATTTAGAGATCGAAGTCTCATTGAAATATTATCGTGGAAATGAGCCATTTCAGAAATTAACTAAAATATAAACCAGATGACGACAATTAATATCGTATATAAACAAATCCCAGCATTGTTTTTGACACATTATATCAAAGATATGTTTCAGTTTTCTTTGAAATACAAGTTAGGTGAAACAAAAATTCAAATTAAATGTTTTTAATTATAAAGATATATTGTTGTTGCGCTACCGAAATTCGAACCTGGATCTTTTTTCCAATTCGGTTCCACGCCCAAGGTCGACCATTATTAAACAAAACTTTTACTATTAAAGAGAACACATTATTACTGTGAAGTTGTAATTATTCAGAACAGACGGTCTGTGATTTTTTAAATACTAATTAAATGTATTAATTAGAAATTTATACATATAAAATCAATTTTATCGAAAAATAGTGTTGTTGCTACCGGGAATCGAACTTGGATCTCTTTCCAATCCGGGGAAGGTGCATTGACGAACTATGCTACAGCGATAGTACTTTTGACGACAAATATTCGAACTCATATGTTACACTTTTCAAATGAATACATCTATAGTTCCATTATTTGAAAACCATCTACTTTATTTTTACGGAATCTCAAATAAAAAAGACAGAACGAAAGATGTATTAATTTGAAAAGTGTAACATATGGGTTAGAAAATTTGTCGTCGAAAGTACTGTCTGCTGTAGCATATCTCCCAATTACCACGGATCCACTCCATCATCGTAATTGAGATTATCAACATTTATTTTATTTTCTCTCAGTGAACATTATAGTGTTCTGTCACGGCTGCGCCGTTGGGTGGGTGTCTCCCTCCCTGCCCGTCCTATCGGGAGTCTCCACCCCACTGGACCAGCCCCTCAGCTTAGGCCAGGCCGCCCTGGTAGCCTCCCTCATCTGCGTGGGGGCCATCCCCTTCACATCGCTCTTCGGGTGGATAGCAGACAGATACGGCAGGAAGACAGCTGCTATTGCTTCCGCTTTTCCTTATCTGGTGAGTCAACTGATGTAAGAGTTCTATTTATGTTAAAATTTTGCCTTATTGTAGTGTCATTTAGCGGGGAATATTTTCAATTAATGCTTACATTTTACATTAGTGATGCCTTATATCGCGTTCTTCTCTCTGGTTTTTAAGAGTAGAACCCAATATGAAGAATAGAATAAAGATACAGAGAGTTGTGGAAAACAATAGAGAAGAATCCTACATTCCAAAATGGACGTAAATCGGCAGAAGAAGAAGATGTGTCCTTCACACAACAACTTACCTGATGATTTAGAGTCTTAAAACATATAATATATTATTTTAGATTGTTAACTTTATTTTATTAACCGTTTAATGAATTAAATACATCTACCGATTTCAAAAAATATTATTTTCTCCTCCAGGATGTCATTAAGTAATTAAAAAGGAACATAATTTTAATATAAGAGTCAAAGAACATTTGAGGTGTTTGAATAATAGTGATTTTTCAGAATTTCCTAATCATTTGATAAAAATTTGGGATTGTCTATTTTACATGTAAGCGGTGTTGGTCTTAAATGAAATAATTTGGAATCGTTGAAAATAAATAAAGCTTGTGAAACTAACCAAAATATTATGAACCACCAACTAAATTTAACCACAAGTCCCATTCTAAAATTTTTTCCTAAAAATTGTTCTAATAATTTTGTATCATTAAGTAACAATTTAAGATAGGTACTAAATATTAAAAATAGATTGTGTTAAAGAAACATTATAACATATGTTTTTGATTAGTCAATAATGACGTCCTGAAGAAGAAGATGATATTTTTCGAAACCGGTAGACGTATTTAATTCATAAAGTGGTTAATAAAACAAAGTTAACAATCTAAAAATAATGGATTTTAACCACAAAGTTGATTTTGCTAATTATAAAAATAAAAACATATAATATATGTTTATTTAAATGTAAAACGGGCTATTGACAAGTATTATTATGAACATAATGCCATGTTTAACAAAATATATTAGTTATTTTAAATCAATGCATAAAAACATGTAATTAAATTCTTAGTAAACTTAGCAGATTTAACGAGGAAGTATTGGTGCGTCCAGTTAACGTCATCGGAATACACATTTAATAAATAATATGTTCATCACAGGCTTGTTGGCTAATAAAGATGTTCTGGCGCACTGCGGTCGGCCTGATGGTGGCCCGGTTCCTGGGCGGAGTCGGCGCCTCTGGGCTTTTCATGATGGCTCCCCTGTACGCCTCCGAAGTGGGCAGCATCGACACCAGGGGAGCTCTGAGCTCTCTCATGATCTTCAGCATCAACATCGGCATTGTCTTTATGTTCACGCTCGGAGCGTACGCCAGCTACACCACCGTTCTGGCCGTCATGATTCCCGTGCCCGTCATCTTTGTGCTTCTGATGCTGAGGATGCCGGAAACTCCAGCTTTCCTGGTGAAAAAAAATAGACTGGATGTAAGTATTTTGACTTTTTTGTCATAGTTCTAAGATAGTGGTCAGGTTCAACAAGAGATGGAGCATGTTAGTATTTCTTCTCTTGATGTCACCAGCATCGGAGAGATTATTGAACAAAATTCATATCTTTAAAAATTTTACATTAAATTTAGGCTGATTTTACTAAGATAAATATTTTTTAATAACGTTCCTTATGAGTAGAGAGCACTAGGGTGTGCTAAGTGAACTGAGATAAGCGATGTAAAAACGTCATTGTCATTTCCCGGCTTCTCCTTCTGTCAGCCTTCTCTCGTCGGCCACCGAGCGGCCACACACACATCTCACACAATCCGATCCACAAACACTACATGATTTCATGCTACACAAACTTTTAAAAGATTCGCAGCAAACTCCTAAAGATTGTGCTTACATCTGTGCCTGAAATAGTATCACAGGTTGCCGATTGCGAGTCACTATTAACGTATTTTCCAGGAGGCGGCGAAGTCTCTATCCTGGCTTCGGGGGGTCCCGATTGATAGTGGAATCGTCCGGAAAGAATTAGACCATCTCAAGTATGAAGTGGAGATGGCCAGCAAACCGACCATCAATTCAAACTTCATTTTAAATGGTGATTATTCCGAGAACCAAACTAAAATAACTGCTTTTGATATAAATTTATAAAATATTAATTTAAACTGTTTTGTTTCAGATTCCTCAAAGGATAGTTCGGCTCAGGCCAGGACTGGTCTAGAGAATATTCCAACTTGGAAAATATTTAGTAAGTTTGTTAGCATTAATTAAATGGCACTAGATATGGCAAAAAAACGCGACAGACCTGAGACAGTAAAATAATCTTGGGGAGGCCTTCACCTTGCAGTGGTCCTGTCATTACTAAAGATGATGATGATGATGTTGACAGCATAATGAAAAGTTTATTGAGTTTCTTGTTCCATTTTTTATTTTACGTCAAATCATCTGGGATCCGGCTCAAAGGACTATTATGTATCGGGTTATTTTTGCGGTTTCGTTTAATTTAGTTTGAGTAGAAAATCTGGCGCTATTGGACGTCACTGGATCAATATTGGATTATTGTTTTGATCTCGATAATGGTGTTACCATTCGCGTTGTCCGGTGGAGTACTGTTTTCGAGTACACATTTGTCTGTCAGCTCGGCTAGGCGTTTCATTGGATTGTGAAATACGCCGAGATTCGATGTGGAAGTGTTGTATTATTGTTTGTTGATTGTGTGTGCCGTGGGTGAAATCACCGTCTTCATTTGGAAGCGGAGATCGTCGACCATCCTCGTGCATGCAGTGTGTGGTTGCAGGGACTTCGGAGGCGTCACACTTGAGGTAAAGTGAGCATTCCTATCAAATCCCGGTTCAACGAGATCGCTGGTTCTTCTTCCATAAAATCCTTTAACCTCACTAACTCCTTCATTCATCTCCCGATAGTTCCTTTTCCACCCTCTGCAGTAATTCTGATTTATAACAGGAATTATCGTTGTGACCCGACGATTGCACAAATAATATGAATTGGTTGAACCTTTGAATATGGTATTCTTGACTATAGTTGGATCAGCACCCACACTGCGCGCTTTCTTTGTCTGCTTCATGCTGATGACGATGCAGTGCTTCATGGGGGTGTACGCCGTCATCACGTACTCCACGGACATCTTCAGCGAGGCGGGCAGCACCCTGTCACCCTCTGCCTCCAGCATTATAGTTGGACTCTTGCAGTTGATCGGGTCGGTCATAGCTTCATCGCTGATTGAAAAATTGGGGAGAAAGGTTTGTATTATATTTATGAATATTTCTATTCATCTTCCACTCCTGCACCAGAGATCAGAGATAATAAAAATAATAATCTGAGTTATAATAATCATAGCCAGGTGCTGTATCTACACGTGAAAATAATACATTTAAGAATTAAATTTACTTTAATTACTCAATTAAAAATCTCAGTCTAATATAATTTTTATAAAATTTTCTAAAACTCTAAAAAGATTTTAAGAACCTCATCACATTTTAACTTCTATATATATTGGATTGTATGGATATAAATAATGTTATAACTCTACTTGAGTTTATTTGCACTACTCGAATTCGGCATTTTATATTCCGGACATAATATTAGTAGTACCACTTCTATAACACTTCAAGGAAGAACATTCTAACTAGTGACAACTTTTCCGAATTCTCGAACCACTTCGTGGATAATAACCGTTCTTTTCATTCGTGTACTTAACTAACTAATAAACTTCTCCGTCCCGTCACGCGTAAAAAATGAATAATTTTGAAAGTTTAGAAATAAAAAAGAATCTGGTATTAATTTGTTAAACAATATAACATTTTAAATATGAATTAAATATATTAATTATAAATATATACATATAAAATCAATTTTAACGAAAAATATTGTTGTTGCGCCACCGGGATTCGAACCTGGATCTCTTTCTTAACCGGGGAAGGTGCTTTATCCAACTAAGCTACAGCGACAATATTTTTAGCGACAATTTTCGACCCTATATGTTACCTTTTTGATATTAATACATTTAATCGTTTCATCATTTGACAGAGCCATCTACCTTATTTTTACAGAATCTCAAATATCTTTGAGTAAACTGATAGCAGACGCCAGAATTATCAATTCATTTTTATTAAATTTTGGACACATTGATACAACCTTATTATTTAACTTCCCCGGTTAAGAAAGAGATCCAGGTTCGAATCCCGGTGGCGCAACAACAATATTTTTCGTTAAAATTAATTTTATATGTATATCTTTCTAATTAATATATTTAATTCATATTTAAAATATCACAGACCGTCTGTTCTGAATAATTACAACTTCACAATAAGAATGTGTTCTCCTAAACAATATAACATTTTCTAACGCATCTCCTCTCCTCTCAATATTCTCATTACACCTACCCCTCTACTACTCCCACCAGTAACTCCGCGCCTTCCCCTCCATCTGCCAGTACCTAATTACTTATCCATTTTGTGTCTCGTCCACTGTCCCTGTTTTGGGAGTGTTTTTGATGACTGCCTTGAACTACTGCACCTTTATTTACCATCAATTTTCCATCTATATGTAAAACATTGTATTCTATGGATTTAGGTTATATGATTTTTTTATGAATATATATATATATATATATATATGAGCACTTAAGGGACGCGTTGGAGGGTCTAAATTTTAAATTATACGAAAATTGCTAATAACTACATTGAATTTTTTTCGTTTTATATGCTGCATAATTTGTTATTGAATTAAAGTCGAGTATTTTTAATAGCTTTGATGAGTGGGACCACCAAGGAAGCTTTAGTTTCTAAACGGTCCCGGGAAAGGGTGGTCCCCCCTCCCCTTTAACTGCTTTTTAAAAATGTACCTAGTCACTTGTATATCTACCACCTTAACTTTGTTTCCTATATTTGTGTGTATTTAGTTTAATACTTCACCTGTCGATGAGAGTTACTGTTTCTCTCGGATCGCGAGTAGTGCTAATAAACTCAAGTAGAGTTATAAGATTGTTTTATTTATATCCATTCAGTATGATGAATCTCTACAAAGTTAACGCCGATCCTATCAATAATATATATATCATTAGTGTGGAGTCAGGTTGAGTATAACTCAACTACATGGTAACCTTTCTACAAAGTGCATTCACACACAATTTAAAGATAACCATTTATCAATCAAGAATTATTCAATTAATTAATAAACTATTGATTAATAATTGACTGGAGACACTGGAGTCAACTACGAGGGCGACCCAGAACCGAGGCTTGTGGAGACGCCTTACGAACCATATCTCATCTGTTTGAGGTTTAAATTAATGTGGATGATTTCTACAAATATACTAATTACTTTTTAGGCGCTTCTAATATCTTCATGCCTGGCTGTAGCCATATCCATGGCTTCTATTGGATCCTTCTTCATTCTCCGTGATTCAGGATTTGACGTCTCGTCTCTTGGATGGATCCCCATCACGTCTCTGTCTGTGGCCGTCTGCACGTTCGCTATGGGCGCAGGACCGGTACCTTACGTTCTTCCTTCGGAGATCTTCATGGTTCAGGTATACATTTTAACATATTTATATTTTTTAATATTCTAAGCATCTTTAATATTGTTATTCTATTGTATAATATTTAAAAATCCATCTACTATCAACGACTATATTTGCTAAGACTGTAGTTGCTTGAAATTGAGACGTTGTACCATTTATTCAGTATTCGCAATTACTCCGGTGGACATACACATATATACATAAATTCCATGCGTTTTATTGTTGTCAATTTTTTTTCTTTCGCCTGGCCCAATTCCCTCAGTACCTAGTTATCTCTCAGCTCGGCTTGTTCCTTTCTGATTTGTAAAATTCGCCGAGATTTGAAGTGGAATTTTTGTCTCATTATGATTTGTGATCATTTGCAAAAGTACGATAGTATTCATTGAACATTAGACGGTGGATTCACCAGAGTCGCCGGTCGCTGCAATGTCTAGATGGGTGAATTTCAGGAGAAGAAAGGGACAGCATCTTCATCAGATTAGTCGAACTGTTCTCCGTGTCCCGCAGGTCACCACCTTGGGCCATTATTGTCGAAGGATTCTCTATGTTATAGTGAATGCTTTCTACAGAAGTTGTTTTCGGGTTTCCTATTGATAATATGGTCATATATGCCGAATGAACACTACCACTAACCTTTGATTGACATTGCTGGTTCTCTGGCGTCGTTGCTGGTTCGATGTTATTGTTCTTTCTCTCTATGAGAGAGACCGACTGAAATGCGCACTCCCGTCGCATTATTGAGAACTCGCTCCTTACCGGACGATGTGCTTAATGAAATTGCGCTCCGCTGCTCGTTTTACCGCACTCCTTCAATTTCCGAAAGCGGAAATATTCGCACACATAAAAATGACCAATATCAATATTTTATGGTGGTCTTAACTGGTGTGTAAAAGTAATATCTTTTGTTTGAAACATTACTCTCTAATGGTGAGGATGTAGGAGGATACTTATTATATCAGGTTATGTGTCGTATATCAGGTGACAGATTTTGAACGCCTCGGCGAAAAAATCCATGGATAACGCGTAAAATAAAATATATTTCATGATTATTTGTCGCGTCTATAGGCATTTCCATCTATGCTTTGACAGTAATAAATTGGATGTGTCAACAACCCGCAAAGGATTTTTACTACGGTCCAACCAACGTAAAGCTACTTTAGTAAAATGTGACCATAGTAATCACACAATCGGCCCTAAGTGATGTAGTACACTTCTTGACTTAACCTTTCAGGATCGGAGCAATAATAGCGACTTCAGTGATATCAATATTTATTGATATGAAAATCTCATGACAGGTTACAAATTGCATTTTTCAGACGAGAGGAATCTCAACCAGCATCTTGCTGACGTGGGTGTGGGCCGCCTCCTTCATCGTCGCGCAGTTCTTCAACTCTGCGGTCATGGTATTCGGTATCGGAGCTGTTTTCTGGTTCTTTGCTTGCGATTGCATCCTCGGAGTCGTCATCACCATTTTCTTCCTGCCGGAGACCAAGGGCCGAACCATGGACGAGGTCCTGGCTGGTTTCGGAGGAAAGTCCAGGACTATACCAGGAAAGGGGCCCGAAATCGGAGAATTATTATGAAAAGACTTTAAAAATCGACTGTGAGATTGTCAGTTATGAAATAAGCTTAACCCTAGAAAACGAAAAGAAACTCCGAATAATTAAGTATATTTAAGTGCCTAGCAATTGTATTTTTTTTGTAGTATTCTTTAAACATAAAAAAAACCATCTAGGTATATAAAAATTATTAATTATAATTTGTGGTACTTCTAAGTACAGTCAGACCTTACATGAAAACAAATAACTATTAATAATTACAAGGAATACAAGCGCGTCAAATCTAACCTTGTAACAATGCACAGCTGATATTTCAACATTGATATAACAAAAAAATAACTAATGTTAGTAGTCTAAATAAATCGAGTAGTATCGTCAGAGAATTGACACCGCAGTAAGATATGTGATTAGATCAAGTTGATGGGAGTTTAAAGTACCCCCAGGGTAGAATGAAGAGGTACTTAGACGCGTGAACCAATAAAATCTATCACATGAAAGAACGCTGCAACCTTCGGACACATTCTTTGCAATGAAAAATATGATATTTTAAAACTTATTATGCAGGGTAAGATAGAAAGCAGCAAAAAGATAGATAGAAAGAGGTTATTTTGACTGTGTTACCTCAGAATGTGGCTCCATTTCTAAAATGGTGATGATAGTATACATCGTGCAGAGGATAATAAATCAGCACACTGCAACTTGGTCGCCAATCCTAAGATTGATGATGATGTTATGAAGAAGAAGAAGAAGATTGTACGATCACCACAGTTGGGACGAAGATGTCATATGATTATGATGACGGCGTTCACAGTGACACAGTTTATTCAGAAAAAAAAGGACAATTTTTAGTTCCTTGAGGGTTGATAGAGTTCCATGGACTATCCGTGGTATCTAGAGTATTTATTTTGCAATGATATTTAAGGTTGTTAAGGTATTTGCTAGATAGTCAATAGCATTCAGATTATTCAAGAAACTAAGTGCCTTATTAGTACGATGTGATGTTACATTTCGAGCGCTGCATTACCGACCGGAGCAGACGCGGTCGAGGAGATAGAAGGCAAGAGTGGAAGGGGGGACTTTTTGACAGGCGGCGGAGGAGGTCGGCGCGCGAAGCCTGAAAACCCGTGGTAAATTTGGTAGAGGTTGGTCCCGAGTTTATCCACGTATAGGAACTCGCGTCGGGATGCCCCCGATGAACTCAAGGAGAGAGATTGGACCCGTGGCGAGATGGGACAACAGTAACACCCGGTTGTAAATGTGCGGATATGGCGCAGATGCATGGAAATGCAGGAAGAAGAGTTTTGCACTGGATGCGGGACCAAGTCCGTTGCCACTATCCGAGAAAAGTAGATTGCTTTAAACAGATAACGGCGATCCAGGCGTGCGGCGCCGAGTCTTGAGGTGTCATGTCATGTCATGAGCTGGATGTGTCCCTGGAACAATTTCATTCAACTTGTGTAACTTTGATGTGTAAATGTAGTGTAACTAATATGTGAATCAGGTTTGTTATTGTTAAAGACCATTTCTATCCTTCCGAGACAGGCATCTCGATACCCTTGTGCGTAAGGTGTGTGTGTGGTATCGGTGTGTGGTGCGCTGGCGTTCGATATTAAGCGTATGTACATATTTTGTAGAATTTTAATAGGTACAGCATAACTTTATACATAAATAAACTGTGATTGTGAATTTTTAATGACCCGTGTCCAAGGAGTAAAACAAAATGAAATAAATCTTATGTTTACTATATCTATCTATTCCCCCCCTCTCCTCTCTTACCACAGAGCACGACTTTTTTCTGTGTGTGTTGTCTATGACATGTGCACTGTTAATAAGTGAACGTCTCACTAGTCTTTTTTTGTACAGATACCGTTGCTAGTGTGTTTCTGCTTTCTGGCGTTGCGTGCCGAAAATATTATTGTGCAGTTTCAGGAGAGTTATGAAACATAGATATGCAGGTAAGTCGTGCTTTCTAGTTGGTCCTCGAGTCCTTCCTACATCCCGTTTCTCCACGCCTTGTGTAAACAATTACAATTGAATGACAATTACCATTACAATAACGGTCAACGTGTGTTGAAGATAAATAGGAAATACAATCTATGTAAGCATATGAATACATAAAATTGTATTTTTTAATCATGTTTGCCAACCTGATATTACATTTTTACCAGCATTACACTGGCGTACAAAAATCTTGGATAACATTATTATTTCTAAAAACACAAGGATTCCTGACTCGAAGAGCTCTCGCAGATAGTGATCCGACAGTAGATGGAACACAACATACTACACTAAACTACTCACTTCACACAACACCTGTTTTCGGTAGTGCTAGCCAGTACCCAAAAAATGACATAACCTGATTTCGACACGGTACTGAAAGCCCTAACCGCAACACTAAGATTTTGAACAGATGAAGAACATTTTTATCTTTATACTTGATTAATTTAATTTGTATTAAAACACCACAGAACTGTGTTCTGAAAATGCAACATTACAACAGAAATGACGCGATATCCATAAAAATAAAATTATTTTACTTCACACTCTAGACTTTCTAATAATCATATGAATATATATGCAGCGGAAACTTGGACTATTCACAATAGCGCAAACTTAAAATACTGGGTTTCTTGGTTTATAATAATGTATATGTGTGAGCATTGCCGCCCTTTTTCGGAAAGCTAAGAAGACGGTAACCGACAGGCGTCATTCAACTAGTACAGCAGTCCAAATAAACCACCGGCGCACGCTTCGGTCGGTTGAAATCCAAAGAAGACAACATCGGACCTGAAAGACAGCAAAAATTAAAGGTTTGTGTGCTAATTGTTAATCGGAAACCTGAGAACCAGCTTTCGAAGGCATTTACATAAACAGACGTATTGAGAGATCACACGGACCATTCTGTCCAAACATCGTGTCGTATATGTGTGTGTGTGTGTGCTGAATTCAAAAAGAGGTTCGGCATTTACCGAGACCTGATGTTCAAACGAGTGAATTTGTGAAAAGTGCCAAAACGTAAGTTGACGTTAATGACGTTTTAGATGATCAACATTTTTATTACAATAATGCGATATAATAAATATAATCTATAGCGATAGCGCTCTGGATTGGTCCGATTAACCAAAAGAAAAATTGTCCACCTTTAGTGTTAGTCAGCCAACTCGCTTGTTCGGGAACAATGTAAAAACACAGTTCAGCGAAAGACGGCGATATTTGTATACACTGTATACAGTATTGTCTATTTTATTACTGCTTTTAAATATACATTCAAAAAGAACAAATGTAGTCATGTACGAGGAAGATCCGAATACGAGTGTGAGGAAGCAGTACATCGCCGCAATCGTTGGTGAGTGCTGCATTCGATAGTGTCCTAATTCTATTTGAGAACAAAACAGTTTACAAAAAATTGAGTGAAATAATAATTTCAATTAGACTTTTATCTCTTAGAGCCGGTTGTGTGATCGGTAGTAAGTTTTTGTTTGCGGGTTGTTGGTACGTCAAATATCCAACTATCAAATCAGCCTCGCAGTCATCGTGAAATATTAAATATTTATCTGTGACTTTATTCGCCTATGCGTCCGAGACCTGTCACTTTGGTCGTGAAATTTTTTCGGATTAAGTTGTAGCGAAAACTTCTGTTTGTCCTTTTTATTGCATTTAAATTACATTAGTACGGTAACAAGACCTTGATTAGGATCACCAAGATCTACCTTGGAAGTTGGTGGATGTTTGCTAGCTCTGCGGATGGAACACTTCTCTTTTGTCTCAGGTTTGCTCGAGGTTCAACTCAATATATGCTTCTGGTCAGGGTATTGAAATAAAAGATCGATGCACATTTAGTACGGAATGACATATATTCAGTAACAAAGGATATGAACAAAACAATGACAATATAAAAGTGAAATAGAGCGGTGGTGAAAATTTGAACAAAAATAAAAGGTTTACATTCGAAAATCACATATTATTATATAAACATACCACAGAAAGGGTTGGTGTTTCTGCGTGTGCGGTGTTGAGGCCGTCACATCTCACTTGGCAGATTCCAATGTATTTTATACAGAGTAAACATTTTCTTTAAAACTTTCCATAAGGGAGGACTGACTGGGAACACAGAATGGACATTAAGGTCATACTCGACCGAGTCTAATTATACGATTTTTTTTAAATAATAAATATTAGCCTGTTAATGAAGAAGTAATGAAATGAGATGTTTATGTAGTTTAGAGCTGGTCAGGTATGATTTTATCATGTGAGAAAGTTTGATCAGAACTTCCTCGTTGTTGAGTGCTCCGGTTTGAGAATAATTTTTATTCATTAAATCTTACGGAGAAGTGAAATTATAATAGCTATACAAAATCAAGTATATGGGAGAGCGAGATGTTATTGTAACCTGTATGGTGGTCGAAGATAAATTTATATAGTCAGTAGAGTTTGCGAACGGCGAG
This sequence comes from Eubasilissa splendida, assembly GCA_031772225.1. NCBI lineage: Eukaryota > Metazoa > Arthropoda > Insecta > Trichoptera > Phryganeidae > Eubasilissa > Eubasilissa splendida. Next base: position 16,664,726 of record CM062869.1, on the reverse strand, counting down.
AACTGGAGGGATCACTTTCCGGGAGAACGGGATATACAGACTTTCGAAGAGTTGAACTGGTGGGTTACACTGGTGGGCGCACGGTACCTTGTTTTAAACGAAGAATGCGGTGACGGCGTGTCTAATGACACGCGCAGCAGGGAGTCGTCAGGTGGGCAGAGGCGATCATCCTGGATCCTTCTGGAAGCTGATGGAAGGCGGAGGCGATGACTTCTTGTTGAAGGCGAGGTCTTCAGAAGCAGTTAGACTATGGAGAAAGTAGTTGTAAATGTACCTAGTAGTTAGATATTAGAGGCGTCGAATTTGTGTGAATGACGACAAAATTCTTATCCGAATTCGTAGAACACATACGCGATGGATTAAGGTCACTCACTATCTTAAATTTTTGGAAAAGTACACCGTGACTTGCCGAGTCAACTAATAATCCACCTAGATATCAATATTACATTCCTAAAGATTATTCTTGAAATAAATCGTTTTACTTAGCATTAAAATAAGTAGATATTAGTCTGATTACTATGTGTGGTACAGGTTGAGGTTATATTCAAAACTAGCAGACTCATCTATGACTTAGAAACAGCAGGATTAAAGTGTGTTTATTTTCTCCTAAAATTGTCTGCCTTCCAATCTAGGGAATCTCTCATCAATCCCACTTAGTTGCTGGCCGTTCCTGTCGATCTATCGTGAGCTTTTCGGGCAGAACATCTGCAGGTACATTTATACCATTTGTTACATTTAATAAAATATTTTTTTTTTCTATTAATCGGTTAATCACGTATTACAAACTGTATCATTCGTATTTTGGGGGTTAGGACGGTGGTTAAATGAAATACATGTGATTGAGGTGTTTATTGTCGGTATGCTAAACACTATGAAGACAGATAGAATGATGTAATGTAGAAGGTGGATGTGTGGGGCGATGGACCGGACTCCACCGGGCCCGGCGCTAGTTTGTGCGTCTGGAGCGGGCCCCCAGGAGACCGTAGTCGACATAGTCAGGGCGGCCCGTCCGGCCGCTCCGAGCGTTACTCCCGGCTGCATCCTGTTATGGTGCTCCATATCTTCCTTGGTTCAGGCGGAGCGGCCGATCCGACCGCTCCGAGCGCTATCCGTGATGTAGGAAAAACCTGCCTGCCTGCATCGTTGCTGGTGCCGGGCTCCATGGTGCTACCATCGGCTGACCCTGGGTTTGCTCTCGGTAGTAGGCGTCCATCCGTGCATGCTGCAACTCCAGGTTCAGGCGATGGTTTTCTTCCATCAGTTTTCACTGCCTCCTCTCCAGTCGGATATTGGCGAACCGTGTTCTCCGTCGTGGTAGAGGAACCCCGGCGAGACCCGCGTACATCCTCGGATCCATTGTCGTCCGAGCTTGAGCCTGACGATCCTGAGCAGCGGTTGGTCCTCCTCCTGTCGCGGTGGATCGTCCTCCTCCCGATCCGATCTTCGCGTACCTGATCTCAGCCCGGATCGCGACGTTTCGCTTCCGGACCACCGACGCTAGCTAGGTGACTTGAGGCAATCCGATTCAGAAATTTTCATACGATTCACAAGGAACTGATTTTACTTTGAAAGCGTAAAATATACCGATATTTTGATTTATAATTTCCACTGACAGATTAGTACAAATACAAGCATATTATATAATTTCCATGTTTTACAATAGTTAACGCCTCAGCTGCATCCATTAGTCGTCAAATCCAAAATATATTTTTTCGATACTTTATATTGTTTGTTGCCATTGATAAGATATATTCAGGAGGACACGAAGACACAAAATAAATTGTTTCGTCGTATCCTATTAGCATAGCGGACGACCGAAACTATGCAAAAAATCATATCTGACAGTAACCGCTCTAACCCGGCTAGTAAATGACGAACGAATTTTATTTATAAATATTTCATAATAATGTGAATAATCCATTGATTCTTACAAATGCAGTACTTCCTTCGCAGATATAGATTCTGTAAATCTTAGACTAAAGCTTTTATTTTGTTATTTGCAGTAAGCCTTGGTACGTTTTGCCATGGAACTGGGTTAGGCTGGGTGTCCCCTTCTCTGGAGACCCTCCAGGGCCCCCGGTCGCCCCTGGGAGCTCCGCTGACGACCCAACAAGTGTTCGCAGTGGCCTCACTGTTCTGCGCTGGCGGACTGCAGGGCATGCTGTTCTCGGGACTGCTGGTGGACAGGATCGGGAGACGATGGACTGGCCTCATCATTGCAGTTCCATATGCTGTAGGTTTCATCTGCTGTAATATTACTTGAAATTATTTGTTATTCGTGGAATTATGTAATACAATTATTAAAAAGGGTGACTAGTAATGAATACGTGAAGCTATTAATATAATTATTATTTAAAAATCTAACCTGTTTATCGGGGATAAACAATGACCAATTTTAGAGTAAAAACTAAAATAAAATACTAGGTACATAACAAGTTTATTTAAAAAATACTCGGAACCATCGGAACTAGCAACTCTTATGTCTTCGATTTTTCCAACTCAGTACCTTTATACGGATTTATATTGTTGGACACCTTACTGAAAATATGCAAAAGGCACTATAATTCATCCCCATCACAACATCGATGGTATATAAGCTGTATCCGGATACCTTCCAGTAGGCTTATCTGAATTTCTGCAGATTTATTTATCTATCTTGGAGGTATTATAGGCAGACCGAGCGAACCGTACCGGACCGGATCGGTACTTAAAAAGTTACGGAACGGATAAATGAAGACCTTGGTTGGGGCTCGAGCTATTCTATTCGATGAACTAATAAGTTAATAATATTAACTCCTCACAGACAGGTAAACCAAACGTAATTATAATAAACCAAGCTCGATGTGGCATATACGTAAGTGATTATCTGATCTCTCATTACCATATTGTTATGTGACATCTTTTTTCTGCCTCGGCTTCATGTTCAGGGGGGAGGCATCTAGCCTAATTGGTTCGTTTTAAATATTCACACGTCAAAGAATATTTTTAAACTATATTTTAATAACTTGCATGTGTTGAAAGTGGAAAACGAGCAATTTACATTATAACTTATAAATAAGGCAATTCAAAAATGATTACAATTAAATGAAGATTAAATATTTGTGTTAATCATGCCAGCATTGATTTCTCTGCCAAATTGTCTATATTGACGCTTTTCTGATGTTGATTATTCAGGTCCCTCGCGTAAGGGATTACCTTGTAGGATGGTCCTGGATCTTGGACGTGAAGTGTGGTCAGCTCCTTGTGGTGCCAGCGTAGGGTGACGGAGTTCAGACGGACTCTGGACGCGATATTCTTATGCTATAGTGACAGTCTGTTCTCGCTACACCGATTATATTCATCCACTTTTTGATACTTGCTCATTTAGATTAAACGCGGAGAACATCACAGTCTAAGCTTAAACTCGAGGCGCACAGTTTGATTTCCCCCGGAATTACAATCTATAGCTATAGCAAGCGCTTACTTGATATTTTTAGAGACTATTTTGATTTTATTTTCGAATTGAAAATAAAATATCGCCTTAGACGGAGCCACTTCTCGGCGGAGAATATCAGGGGACTCGGCCGGAGCCACTTCCCACGGCGGAGAATATCATGGAACTGGTCGCCTATGGCGATGCATACCTCAAAAGTGCATTTTGCGGACGTGACTCTAGTCATAATTGCTGGATTACCGCCGCTGTACCCAAGCGGCGTCGGTGGTCCACCTGCATCTAACAATACCGAGCTTTTATGACTGTCCGTCCTTTCCTTTGGCTAAGTGCTTTTGTAGCCTTAAGCAAAATATTGTTTTGGGTTATTTTGCATTTTAACAATATCTCAGTAAAAACAAAAAGGACATCGCATGTGAAAAAAAACGTAAATCCTGCGCCGATACCGAACGAATTGCGTGATCTCTGCGACGAAGGACCGCCGAAGTACATTTTTCCAATTGATAAATTTGGTTCTACCATTTTAATTGATTTATCTAAATTTGTTTTTCATTATTAAACAATACTTGTATTTTTTCAGATCTGTTACATTTTGAAGCTATCGTCTGCATCAGTCACAGCACTCCTCACGGCCCGCGTTCTGGTGGGATTTGGTGCCGGTGGCAGTTTGCTGGTGGCTCCGCTCTACTGCCTCGAGATCGGGAGCACTCGGGTCCGCGAGGCACTGGGGTCCATCTGCAATCTGACTCTCAATGCCGGGCTTCTTTTCGCCTTCATAATTGGTGCATACCTTCCGTATTCCCTGGTTCTCTGGATTAACCTGGCGATCACCATTGCCTACTTTGCTGGGTTCTACTTCATGCCAGAATCTCCAACTTACCTTGTGAAGAGGGAGAAGTATCGGGTAATTAGCAGTACTTTAACTTTATTACATTGAGAACATTTATTACTATTCTGGTCCATAATTATTAAATCAAATAACAATCACTTTCTATGAAACCACGAAATTTATTATACATCAACCGGTTTCGCTTATCTCTTATTGTTTGAAACTAATCATAAATACAAAAAGAGCGCACTTATATATACATAAAGAGGGAGATAGAATATAAAATTACATGCAAAGAAATTAACATTCATAAATGGCTGTAATGTGCCTGGTTTGACAGCCAGATCTGTGAGGCGCAAGCAGGTCCTCTATAGGATTATAATCCCTGCCTCAGTGATTGTGTCGAGTGGAAATTCTCTTCCGAGCCATTTTAGTTCTAGAGCATGTTGAGAAGAATAATTTACATTCACATTTTAGTATGATGATTTTCCAATTAAATATATTTACTATCTTGTTTTTCGTAGGAAGCTGCAAAATCCATAGCATGGTTGAGAAGCATTTCTCCAGACAATGCTGTGACTCACGAAGTGCTCTCAAATTTGAAGAATAAAGTTCTTCTGGCACCTGCACAATCAGGTCAGTGTAAATTATGACCTTGACGCCAGCAGACGTCAACTTGACCGATATTTGTTGTTTGTGTACCGTGGGTGAATTTGTGACATCGCCATATTCATTAGGAATCGGAGATCGGCTCATCCGCGTGCCATTTGTGTGATCTCGGCGGCGACTGCAGAGATGACGGAGGCGTCATAAGGCGAGTAGTCCTTCCGAATTCCGGTTCCCCGAAATTCACTGGTCCTTCGAATAGAACCCATTTCCCCTCACCGACCTCGTCCTGTGCCAAGGTTTTCCTACTTCCCTCCCATACCTTGCGGTGATTCTGATTTACGATTGGAATTGTCGTTTTCTATTCCGCGGGACGCCGTGTCGCCATCCATAATTATATTATGCTTCCCTATCTTTTAATTTCGACGGTTTTGTTCCTAGTCTATGGTGAGACCGCATTTTACTCATTTACTCATTTTTTATAATAACACAATGTTTAATTTTTAAATTTTAAAGTTAGTACATAAAGTAAATTCTCATTTTAGTATCATCTGGAATTAATATGCGGGCTTTCATCATATGCCTCGTGCTAGTCGTGGTGCAGTGCTTTCTTGGAACCTACGTCATCCCCTTCTACGTTAGTGACATCTTCGCTGAGGCTGGAAGTACCCTGACTCTCAGCAACGCTTATTTCGTCGTTGGAACGCTGCAATTCTTCGGATTCTATTGCTGTACTTTACTAATTGAAAGGTTGGGAAGAAAGGTTTGTTATAGCCATCAAATTATAATACCATATATGGGTGGGAAATAGATCCCGCGGTGGACTGCATCAATTCTAGTTATTGTCTGTTTGACGCAACCCGATTTGGACCAAGAAAGGTATAATGGCGGAAGGTATATGGCCTTAACTTGATATCAATTTCATGAGCTGGATGCCACTTTGCGCTTTCGACTCGCACTCGAGAAAAAAAGGCTCGTTGCATATCGTAGGTGGTCAGATGCTGGCGAATTCGGTTTCTCGGTCCGGCGACCAAGTCAAAGGTCAGCAAGAAAAGAATGAGGTATACAAGTATTGGTACGAAGGATATCACAGGTAACAATAATAATATACTTGTGGATGCCCCGGTGTGGGAGAGTGGAACAGACGCCTGACCATATTTTGTGGACTTGTGAGATAGTTAGTATGATTGGTGGCTTGACTGGACTTAGACACCGCCCGCCTAGGAATGCAGACCTAATTACTAATGGGACGAATCTTGTTTTATATATGGAATTCATTCGGGTATGGGTGACACGTTGGAGCTTTTTAGGTAGGTAGTTAGGTCGGCTTGCGTGGGTGAGTATCTCCACCTACGTGCCTACCTCTCTCTCTCTTTCCCCGTGTTTTGCAACTGCGTTAGTCTGTCCGCGTAAGTGTGACTCAATCCATTTTGTGTCCAATACAATTCGACTCGAGTGCGCTTAAAGACCATCACAGAGTTCACAGATTAGAATGACTCACGTACTTTTCGTACTCTCAGAGATCTAAGTCATCATGGACATGGGCCGTGGATAACGGAATTGTAATAAGAGATTATAATAGATAGATAGGATAGAATTTTAGGATAGTATATTTAACCCATCCTTAAATATGAATTATTTAAATTCATGTAACCTTTTGAAATTGTATTGTTTTATGACCGGATCCATTGGCTTGCCGCTTTACAGTATATTTTTATGGGCCTTGCCCTTTGAAACTTTCCAAACATATTGTTGTAACATATTTTTGTACAATTCTGAGTACTGGACCTGATGGGAATAGATTCCGTGAAATGTATCGATTAAAATTAATGTTTAGTTAACGCAACCCGAATTGGATTTAGTAAAGAATAATGGCAGATGGATCTGGGCCTACCTCGATTTCAGTCCTGGGTTGGACGTCAATTTTCACCCCCACTTGACTCGCACTTTTATAGTGAAGAACGGAGATATCACTGCACTTCCGGATGCCATAGAACACCGCTTCTTTTTCGTGGTCCAGATGATACGCATGGTGAAATAAACACATGTATTGAAATCCCTAAGTAATTAGTTGGCCAGAGCGGGAAAGGTATATTAAGGTTTATTGGAGAGACAGAATGCACATTGAATACTATAGTTGCGTCAACAGGTCCCTTATAGTGCCTTTTAATATTTATTTTCTGATTTTTTATATGCGGCTCTTATATTCCGTCCCTTAGAATTGTCCGCCCTAAGTTGCTCTTGCTTATGGAACGCTCATGCCTAATGAATACCTCGTATATTTTGGTCATGTCACCATACAACATAACGATTTTTCTACGAAGACACTATGGAAAAATTGACAATCCAAGAGAGGATCTTGCAGCTACTCGTAGGAGCGATGGGTCGGCCTGGTTAGAACTTCGATGCAGAGCCCGTTCACTCGCTCACTCACAGATCATCCAGATCATGTCGTCATTCACAATTAGCCACTACACGACTGCTCTCATTGAAAGTATGATGAAAATATTATTTTATGAAAATGAATATTATTTTGCAGATATTATTTTTCGGCTCGTTCTCGATCCTCGGCCTGTCCTTGGCTACCCTGGGAACATATTTTTATATTAAGAACCTGGGCTATGACATGGCATCAGTTGGATGGATCCCAGTTGCAGCTCTATCAATAGGAGTCACTGCGGACGCGACAAGAATAGCGACTTTTCCCTTCATTATTATCAACGAAGTGTTCATGGTTCAGGTAACATCGAAGAGTACTTCTTCTCTATGTATAATTTATTTTATGGTATATATTTAGATACGACATACATTTTTTTGTATATCAGAAGTGAACATAAAATAGTATAATATATTTATTATAGTCCGACCAACGTAAATTGGCGAGCAGTGACTTTTCGAACAAACCTTCCCTCTGTCCGAGCGCGACTGTTCCCCTCTTCGTACGAGTATCAGTATGATTCGCCGTTCGCCAATTTACATTGGTCAGACTATAGTTTACTATGTGGGATGCAGTAGGTATCTACCTCTGATATATGTAGCATTGTCCTAACTACTTTGCTGGACTACCGCCTGTGTTAAAGTAGACAGTTTTTTCCGTGCCGTTGTGGTGTTATTTAATAAAAATTAAAAATAAATAGTTCGATTTAATAGAGATATAGAAAATAAATAGAGACAATAAAAAGTGTAGTAGATGTGTTGTAAATCTAAATATTGGACAACGCACTTCTGACTGATCTCTACCCAATTGAATCATGTATTGAGTCCATATTTGTTATATTGTGGTCATAATAGGGATACGATTGAACTCCCGACCAGTTGATTGCTAAGCGAATATCTTACCGCTACACCAAACAATCATGTACACATTTTTGTCTCAGAAATTCTTAATTATATTAAATTGCGACAACCCGGCAGTAGCGGAAAATGGTTGAAACGCGATGGCCACGTGTCATCGCCCGAATTGTATTCATCATTCATTTTTATATACTCGAATGTACTCCGTCAATAAAATCTCAAGTTGTTTCACGTTGGATTTATTCAAGAGAACTGATTAAAAAATGTTTATCACAACGTCTTATATAGACTAATTTAGTGCCTACCAGCTATTTACTCATGTGCGGCTGACGTAACATGTATGGCTTGCAGGTGGCACGCAGAAAATGTCGTACGGAGGGCATCATGCGTTCTTTTGTTTGTAGGTAGATTTACGTACGTGGATTCACAGATATATTTTTATCCTCTGTTTTTTAACATATGGTTTTAATTCACAGATAAAATTCTTTGTGAATCTGATCCTGATTACAAACATTGTTTTAGGTTCAAGGGATAATCACAACCTTCGTTTATATTGAGGCAGTTATCGGCTCTGATGGGGTGCTCTGGGCCTTCTCCTCCGTATCCCTGACTGGCACGATCTACACATTCCTCTGTGTGCCAGAAACCTAGGAGAAACCCCTGGAAGAGATCCTGCGGTACTTTGACAGAAGACACCATAGAAGTGCACCTGCTAACGACAATATTAGACTATGATAAATAATATGTGGCGCCCTATATTTACTCAATAAAAGCTTGAATCTACAAAAACAATGAGTAACCTGTTGGTCTAATAGCTAATGATTTAGTGGTCGGGGGTTCGCGCCTCGTTCCAGTCGATCAGAAAATTAGTCCAATATTAATGGTACAAGCGTTTAGCTTAGTTTAAAAATAGTAAAAATATTATTGTGACGTGTTTTGTGTGTATTCATCTAATTAAAAAAAAAAACAGAGTTAGACATTTGGAGTATTTTTCATGTTTCTTTGTATATTTATTAAACATTCACATTTATATAATAGTATTTATTAGCGCCATTTAAAATAAATAAAATTCTATTAGGTTTTTTGGCGTTCGACTTGTTGCCTCATGCATACATCTCCTTTCCTTATTTACCTCACCTATACTTAAGCGCAGGGAAAAAAGAACATGTCGGAGTAATTAAAATCATCCAATATGTGCGACATTTACATGCAACAAAATAATCATCAAAACTGACACATTTAT